>BGPT01000020.1:673175-692402 GCA_003297045.1 Symbiodinium sp. clade C Y103
GTCGGGTAAGTTGGCTACATCCCCATGCTTTTTGCTGAGTAGTTCTCTCCACCGGATGTAATTCACCATTGGTTTTCTACTTAGATTGTTCCATATGAAATCATTTGTTCTCCCAATTTTCCTTGGTTGAACAGTTGAACCTGCATATTTGTACCCCAAGGGGGCCTCCTGAATAGGGTGGGCTAACTAGGATGTGTGCTGGATTCATTCAGCTGGTTCGAGGGGCGTTTAGACCAACAAGTATAAGTGGGGGGTGGACCCTTCCTGTACTTAGGTTCGCATGCTTCATGGTAAAACCACTTGTGATGGAGTACGGTATGCAACCACAAATGATTGTGTTTCAACCAACAAGTTGGGTGATACATCCAATCAAAGGTACTATTTGGTACGAGGTAATGGTAGTGACTGGTTGATGGCCATGGTTGATTTCCCCTGACATACTGGCGAGGTGATGAACCACTTTCTAAATGGTAGCTCATCCTTTTTTGGCATTCTCGGGGGGTTCCCCTTTCTAACTTTTAAACCATCAACTACAATACTATCGTGGAGAGGTCCTGAGAAATCCGTCCTATGGTTCAATACCTCGCGGTCCCCACTAAAATGTTGAAACTCATTACATATTCCCACTCAATTTTGAGACGAAGCCAAATGAAGGAAATCATCCAAAAATTCGCAGTTGAATCATTTTTTAGTCCTCAGTTTGGATGGTAAAACCTCATTTGGGATGGTAAAATTCACATCTTCGAGATTGAAAACCACCCACTAACCATCTCCATCTTTTTCGCCAACGATGAAGTCCCAAGGCATTGCACCGTCCCCCTTTGGGGCCCTCCGTTTCCCCCAGATTCTGTGACCAACCCACCACGGCGATCAAAACTGCCACTGGAGAAATTTTCCAAGACAACACCCACCCAGTTCGGCACAACCCCAGAATCTGACCATCCATGGAGAACAATGAGGTCGTGATCAAATTTACCCAGATCATATGCCTTTTTTAAAAGTTGGCGTCAGCATATCCCACTGTATTGTATCCCAATAAATACCCCGTTCATGTTCCATTACCCAGGACCGGTGCCTTATCAATGTCCAGTTTGAAGCGTGCTACCAGCCCTGGCAGTTCTGGTGGTTTCGGGATCTCCTGACGGCCAAGTTTTCGGGGGTAGGGTGGGGGAGTTTATCAACAAAGATGGGGGATGTTAAACAACCATTTTATGGGGATATAGTGGAATATAACATTTAAAACCAACAATATGATGCTCTCAAACTGGTGGATTGATCCTCCAAATATGGTAAGTTGAATAAGGAAGATAGTGATAAAGCACGTAATGTTCAGACATATGACATACAAATTTGGGAAGGGTGCACCATGCTTGAACCACTCAAAAGGTGACGTTGGCATCTTTTTTCTTGTGGGCTTTGTCCGCAAAATCCACTGGTTGATCATCATTTCCCATTCACATAGCCACTTTATGGGAGATCAATGTTCCGAATATTGGATATGTATATACAAAGAGATATGTATGAATATTTGTATAACGTTCGTTATATGTATTTTGTTGTATCTATACATATGTCAGGTCCAATCTTGAAGTCGGACCATTTCCATCTGCTCAGCACAAAAAAAAACCTGCCAGCCCGTCCTTGAGACCTGAAGCGCCTTGAATCCTGAGGGTCAGGCCGCCAGGAAGGCGCGCTTGTAGAAATGGACGAGAAACCGTCCCATTTCGGCTGACCAAAAATGGGTTGTATAACCATGGAAAACTATAATAATAATAATCATCATAATAATCATAGTAACAATAACAATAATAATAACAATAATAATAATAATAACAATATTAATAATATTAATAATAATGTGCTAGCAATACACTTGTGATCATATTGGTATACAATGGGACATCAACAATAATAATCATAAATAACAATAATCATAATCGTACCAGTACTCCGACCTGGAATCTAGTGGAAAATGACAATGCTAATGGGCTAGCTATACAGTAATGATTATATTAGGACATATTAGTATAATTGTCATGAATAGTCATGGGAAACCAGAATCTTAGTAAAGCAAAAACGGATCCACCATCCCCAATGACTTACCATAATGAAATGGGTGCGATTGAAACCATCAATCCATATCAGTGGTTTATGACATTGCTCAGTTCTAGAAAGAGGGGTTGCAATTGCCATAGCTGGAGTGTAACCGTAGTTTACCCCAGTTGTGGCTGTAATCCCAGTGATATTGGGATGGATTGGTATTCTGCAAATACATATATTTATATACAGTATTAGAAATCATGTGAATATACATATGATATAATATATATATATATTATATTATATATAGAATATATATAATATATATATAATATATATATAATATATATAATATATATAATATATATAATATATATATATATAATATATATAATATAGATATAATATAGATAATATATATATTATATAATATATATAATATATATAATATATATATAATATATATAATATATATAATATATATATATAATATAATATATATAATATAATAATATATATAATATATATAATATATATAATATATATAATATATATATAATATAATATATATAATATAGTATATATAATATATATAATATATATAATATATATAATATATATAATATATAATATATATAATATACATAATATATAAAATATATATAATATATAATATATAACATATAATATATAATATATAATATATGTAATATATAATTATTATGATTATATATTACTATTAAATATACAAACATGGATATAGGTTTGTCTGCAAATCAGGTACCCTTAAACTCACGTGGGTTATCATCATGTTCTCAAATCTAAGTGGCTATTTTGGAGCATACCCTGCTTTCAGACAAACCCATAGGTGCCATCATCAAAAACATGGGGGGCAATGGGGTATGGTCATCCCACCATTCGGATTTTCTGAATGGGCAAAATAAGCCCTACCAGTTCAAGGATCATCATCCCCTATAATAAAATGAATCATGTTTCCTGACCATGGCACTACAAGAAACCTTGATAAATGGCATATCAACTGGTCACCTATACTGCCTATACTATACTTAGATCCCATAGATGGACAAAACTATCACAATCAGATAAATGGCACTACTACTTGCTGCACTTAGATTAACCGGGATCGGCCTGGTCAGCCACAGCCCGTTCCGCTCGGCACATCGGGGGCCCCGGACGCATCGGCCAACTCGGACAGCTTTGCGTTGCGCAACGCCAAGATCAGCTGGCCCAACTCTCTACCTGGGCCGGGGCCAAATCTTCGTCCATGTGCTGCTACCCAAAACCTGGGATGGAAAAAGCTGTTAGCTGAAATGTTCAGGTCTTTACAATGACAACACTATCTGAAATAGTTGCTTGATCCTCATAATTCATCATGATTCTCCCATCTACCCATCACCAGACTTGTACAACCAGAACTTCTCCCAGTCCCACCATCATCCCCACCATTTCCACAGCCGAGCTTCAGAAGGTGCGTTGCCCCAGCTGCCAGGCCGACCCTGGTTGATCTTCGTTCAGGCGCACGGGGGACGGCGGCAAGGCCTCACGGAGTCCCGGTTTTCCGGGACGTGGCCGGGGGGACCGTGGCCTTGGGGGATCCCCAAAAAACTCACTGAATTTGGGCATAGATCATCCAAAAAAAAAGATCAATGGAAATGAAATTGAAAGCATCCAACATTGTTGCGGATCAATGGGGACAAAATAGGATGAAACTCTATACACTGGAATTAGTGAAATTCAACCACCAAAGACCTCCACTGCACACTTTTCCAGCCCTCACCCAACGTCAGCTGCTTTTTTTGCTGTGTCTACTTGCAAAGGCCCATGCAAGGTCCATGGCAGGGGTTGGCAAATGGTGTTGTCCTAAGATGAGGGACCCCCCAAAAAATGTGCCCCATTCACATGAGGAAAAACTTTGTTGTGAAATGGACTAAATGGCCTAAATGGCCCAAAGCAGCAGGCTTTGGGCTGTCTGGACAGCATGGTGCTGGATCGCGGCCCGTCACTGGATAGCTCAGATGACCCAAAGAGTGGCTTCCTGAGGCGGGTGAGCGCGGCAGCGCTCTTGCTGCGGGTGGACATTGCGGGTGGCGAAAGATCTGGCAAATCACATCAAAGGGCCTGTAACATCCTGTACCCCTGTGTCAGAAACCCACAAGTTTGAAGGATTTGTTCATGAAGTTTGCCCTGGCATGGCTGGTACTGAGCCAACCCCATCCGGGGAAAATCCAACAATTAGCCCCCTGGGACGGGTCTTTATTCAAAACTGGAAGTTCAAACCCATGAGCTCTTGGCACATGGCACCCAACCTTCAGATCCAGTGCTTAAACACCTAAGACTCACCGTGATAAACTTGGGAGCTTGGATGAACTTGGATGCTTTCGTAGCTTGAGCAGTGGAGGTTCCCTTTGAACCTGAGTATAAGCCCAGTAACTATGAAACCATCAGGGATCAAACTGGGCAAGTCATTCGTCGACATTTTTTCTGAGTCACCTTGGTGTCCCGTTTCGTGTGCACCTTGGCACAGCAAATGTCGGCCACTCTGCTAGCACTTTGGCTTGGGAGAACCCCGGCGACCTGACCAAAGAAAAGCAAACATCGCTATAAACATCCTCTTCAGGTAGTTAGAAAAGCCTTTAAGATATCTTAAGATAAAGCCTCCGCCAATTCCATGTTCCATATGCTCCCGGATGGTTATACATTGTTATACATGGATGGTCTGGAAAGCAGGATGCTGATGTGGGTGAGTCCAACACTATTGTTCTTCGAGTACTAGTTTGATTCAATCTTTGAGGTGTGTAAAGAAATTGCTGGACATGCCACGGGTTATCCCCCGAGGACCATCTCATGTTATCCCGTCTTCTACCAATCTTTGCTCTCCACTGATGGTAGGAAAAAACCCAAGGCAGCCCGATTTGATGGTTCCCCGTTCAATGAAACCCTTATGATAAATTGGATATAAATGGGATTAAATTGGTTTCTCTGAAAATGTGGTATACCCATGGTGTACCAGCAATTGTAGCCATTTTCCATAGGGGAGAATGAGGATTAATCAATGGAATATCAATGACAGCCATGCTTTTGTCTCGCCAGCTCGGGGGATTTGGCAACCGCGCATTCTCTGCAGCTTGGACTTGGAATCTCTGTCACCCGGTGGGTTGAGCAATACAACAAGAACTTGTTGCGAGACCTAAGATTTTTCATGCCTTCAGTTGGATCTCACTGGCTTTGGCATCTTCTCGGATATTGGTTCATTCCCCTATGATCCTGCAAATGACGGCCTTCCAAACTGCGGAGTTTTGCCGAGTAGGCCGCCCAGGCAGCTAGTTGATGTTGAACAGTCCAGGTTTGTTCAAGGGCGTGGTACAGCAAGTCCATTCCTGTGAAGGCGCTGGACCCAACCGGCAAAAATCATTTCTAGACTAAATCTATATCTTTGTGGCTGCAGCCTCTAGGTTTGTTGGGTGTATATGATATGGTTATCAAGCAACAGGGGGTTGTTCGCAATTCGCATCGCTCATTTGAATGGAACTGTTAGTATATGGCTGCGAAGGTCAAGGATTTCGAACAATTCCAACATGTGTACCCTCTGGTAAACTAGCATAGCTATTGAAAATGGCTATTTATAGTTGATTTTCCCATGAAAAATGGTGATTTTGCATAGCTATGTTAGTTTACTGGAGGGTACTCCTCTAAAGACATAACAATGAAGTTTCTTCCCCATCCCAACATGAATCCACGGAAAATTCTTCTCGGGCAGATTTGTGGTGCTTCATCTCCCCATGTATTTGGGCAAAAAATATTTCGTTCAATCAGGTTTCTCTGTGAAAATTCACCGGGTGGGAGGGCTAACCGGAAAAGATTGCGTGTGGCCCTCTTCTGGATATTACTCACACCAATGGTTCTTGACAAATCCACATGTTTTTCTTGAAACTTGCTTGAATTGTCGTCACCAACCTGAAAACTTGAATAAAATTTGATTATAACCTACAGTAACTTCTGAAAAAAAATCCTCACCAAAATCCAAGATTTTGTGGATGATTCCCCATAATCCCAACATATCCAATTCCCATCATTCCTTGGTCCAAGATGCCAACAATAGCTCTTCTGCCAGGTCAGGCTTCGCAGGGACCTACTCGGGTGAGACCCGGCCAACACCGACCACCAGGGACCTTGGGATTTCAGAAATTTATGGAAAATTGATGTTTAATGATTTGGTTCAAGGGCCACCACATGTCTGTCGGATTTTGGAATTACGATTTAGGAATAATATCAAATTCAACAAAAATGTGATGTTTCCCATGACTCAACCAACAAAATCAGGATGTAAGAAACAAAACTCAAGATTCAACCAACAAAGAGGGGTATCTGAAGAACCAAACTTCAGAACTGAACCCAAAAAAATGGCGATTAAGCACAAAAATGGAGGCGATCACAAACAATTGAGATGACTAGCACTACAGATAATACAGTAATTGATTGATTTGGGGGCAGGTCATTGTCGCAGGGTATATGTTCCCCTTGTCATTCCAGAATCCACCCTTTGCATAGCCACAATAAGATGTGGTGAGATGGACTACGTATGGCTTCCAACTTTCTCGAGCCGGGTATCATCAATGGCCAGTGGATAGCAATCAGCGAGGATCGGTCCGCCAGCTGTTTTTTTGTTTTCGTCAACCAGGATGATCTTACGCAAGGATTTCGGACTTGGCTACCCATGTGACAGGCAACTGGAAAATGAGGATCTATCCATCTGCTTTTTTTTCCATTTGGCCATGGGTCAAGTCAATCGGATACCGGATACCCCTTTTTAAGAAGACTGCTACATTCTGGTACAGAAAATCCAAGAAAAACCAGCAAAATCTGTGGGTTTTCTTGGTGCAAGAAACGCCTCCCGGGGAACTCCGGGTGCACCGCGCCTCTTCCAAGACGTTCATCACGGCTCCACGAGCTCCGGTGATGGCGGCGCCCCAGAGTTCACCTCCGTAGCCATGACTTGGGATCTTCCTGAGATTTTGACCCTCTAAACTAAGAGTTTGCTATGAAAAATCACCATTTCTAGTAGGTAAATCAACTAATTCAATGGGCCGATCTTCAATAGCGAACTGTTAGTTTACCAGAGGGTATATGTTTGAATCACCAGAAAAGAAAGATGTAGTTCAATTCGCCTGCATTTTAGTCGGATTTGACTCGTCTATCTTTTACTTGTCTATCTTCTTCGGTGATTGCTAATTAAAAAAATGTATGTGTGTGTGTACATATGGTGAGTCACCAGACTGGTGGCTGGTTCAATCACCTCAAAAATATTGGTTCAGATCCTCATTCCCTTATTGAACATAGACACAAAACACAAAGTCAAATCAACCAGCTATGTATATGATCCAAGAGTCAGGATTCATGGTTGGTAAACTGGTTGTGAATCCCCGTTGGTTGCGGTGACATGCGGTGACGTCATGGGATGTTTACAAGTCCGCGCAGTGACAACCTCATCTTTTTCGGCCACAATCCCGCAAAACCCTCACTTGTAAAACAAGAAATCTCTCCTTCCTATCTGTCTATCTGTGCAAAGAGGGATTCTTAGATTGACGCAAAATGGGAAATGACTTCAAACTGACTTGAAATGAAAACAAACTTGTTCGAAATTGACTCCATTCCGCAAAATGGAACAAACCGAAACCATGGAAATCTCCAACTTGATGCTCAAAAAATTGAGGGATGGTCATTTAAGGTGGGAAAAAGTAAGGTGGCACATGGATAGTTTTGATTTAAATATATATATATATATTTGCCCCTCAACCTCAAAATTTCAAAAATGTAAAAAATCCCGTGTTCCATGGTCCAAAATTCACCCCTAAGCCTTTCCCTTGTGATGTTACGTCAGCCGTGCCTCGCGCTACTGTGGTGGCGTAGACATCCCAGGAGGGCGTGTTGATGGCGCCGGCGGAAGAGACGGGAGAGCCATCGCCTCCCAAAATTCGTGAGTTGCTGAGTTAGATAGGTAGATATAGGTATATAGATACTTGGGGATGGATCAAAAATTCAAGCCCTATAAAACCACAGATTATAGGATATTTTAGGATATATTCAGTCTAAAGTCTACACCAAGATACTTGCCCACATAGTGAAAATATGTGTTGTCACCATAGTAACTATGACCATAGGAACTATAATGATCGATTATCGTTTACTATAGTAAGACTATCATAAAGTTGCTACAAATAGGGTTTCACCAATTTATACCTTTTAGGACAATAAGTAAACTCCCAACAAAAAATAGAATCGTGTAAAACCCTATTGAAAAAGTGATGAATTGAACCTATCTTTTTGGGGGCTACTAGATACTGTAAACTGCAATTTTTGAGGGGTGCTAGATACTGTAAACTGTAAACCTTCCCACTTTGAAAGTCCCCAATGCTGTCCCATGCCCTCTTATCACATAGCCGCATAGCCTATTGCTGCTGGTTCTCCTGTTTTTACCCTGGTCTAATGGAAGGCCACACTCCCGGCACCTGCTTTGAGAACCGCTTCTGGATATTTGTACCAGCCTCAGAGAGCCATAGGCTGACCCTCCAAGAATCTGACCAAGCTGGAAATCTCTGCGATGTTTACATGTCTTTAAGGCAGAATATGGGACACATGAAGCAACTACTGTATCCAAACTGTCATGGGAAGGTCATAACTAGTCATAACCACTGATTTCAACCATTTATAAAATTGGTTGGTTCAGGCATTTCAAAAATCACCGGACTTCTTTTTGGCATTCGTTAGACTTCAGCCCGGGGTGGCAGTAGCTATGCTAGCTATGCTCAGGTTGTTCGATGCTACGAAATATACCCTCTGCCTATTTAATGTAGCGAACTGGAGAATTATCTTTTATAGGAAAATCATTAAATCATCAAAAATCATCGAAATAGATAACCAGAGGGTTGTCGTGATACTATGATAACGAAGCGGGATATTATGGTACAACATAAACCTACCAATAGTGGGAAATTCATAGGGATATTGGCCCTGGTGGTTGGTGTTTTCTGTCTCAACCCATCCGAAACACATGCTCTGTGTCTAGGGTGGAATATAAAAATGTTTGAAAACACCAGCCAAAAACCTGCCGAAGCGGTAGCTACTTGCTTCTAAAGGCTACCAGATAAGCTCGGGCCTCTCTATTCTTGGATCAATACTGCTACTTGTCAACCATCTTGCTTGCACATGTCTTCTTCCAATTTCTTCGATAACAAAACGAGGTTCAGCCTAAGTGGGAAAAACGACCGCTGATTCCTGGTGATAAGAGTTGAACCCTCCAAATACAACCCTGAGCTCTTTGGACCAAGTTACCTGGTTGTCCGGTATAGGTGGTATCGGCATACCTGGTGGGCTCCCATCCTCCCATGGAGAGGTGACGGAGCAGAAAGAGGAAGCGGTTGCAAAAAACATCGGAGTCGCAAGCAAATTGTGGCAAGCAAAAGAGACTTCAAGGCATGAAATAGAATTCAAGTATACTCAAAAACTACGTGCACTTGAAAGAATCTTGAACAGTACTTAGTACATATGTATAAATATATATATATATATATGTGTGTGTGTATATAAATATATTTTGTGTATATAACTGTATATAAATATATATATATATATGTAATATACTGTATATATAAACACCCCAACCATGGCTGGGCTCAGATCCTTCAAAATGACCTGACGCCCGATCTGGATCCCAGGCACTGCCAATAGGTCGTCGCATTACAGCCCTCATTGCATGCAACCGCTAGGCCGCCCGCGAACCAGGTGACGTTGGGCATCCAGTATTCACTGAAGTAGATGGGAATTCCACCCAATTTCTGCGCATTCCTGAGCTGACTTGCTGACTTGCGGACTTGCTTAATGACATCAAATTTATGGATGATTCTGTGGGTATTGTGAAAAACTTGGGAATCAATTCCCAACATTAAATCCGAGTGTTTTGGAGCTTTCTTGAGCTCAAACTCTGGGGCGATGATTTTGGGAGCTGTGACATTGTGGGGATACTCAGGCAGCACAGTTCATGGTGGGTCCAGCGGTTCTACATAGAAACGCATGTTCTGAATCTTAGGCTGCATCCCACTAATAGGATAAGCCTGGCGTGCAAATAGTTATACATAGCGAGGCATAGATATGTGTATATATAGAAATAAAGATATTGATATACGTGAATATATATATATATATACATATGTATATATACATATATATATATACATATATATATATATACATATATACATATGTATATATATGTATCATATATATATATATATTATATACACATAGTGTGTATACATATTCATATATAGATACAATATGCATATGCCGAATATATGTGCACATATATGAATACATTATTATGCATGTTCACACATTTGTTGCAAAGCAGCCAGGGAAAAACACACCTGGTGCTGGTGCTCATGACGCAATTTCATATCGCCGTTCATCGGGTCATGCGTTTTGGTCGATCCTCAGGCTGTGTAACCAAAAGCACTTGGGGGTTAAATGTCTATGTTCTATTTGGGTGTGTCTGAAAATGGTGCATACCCTCAAATAGCCAGTAATTCATCGGGAAGGTAATCATAAAGTCATAAAGCAGTGGATTTAGGGTACCCTTTTTTCCGACAAACCCAAATGTCTTAAACAATCACTAACGATTTTTCAGATTTCCCGGTTGCGCGGATCCAAGTTGAAAGCTAGATTGCTGTAGCTGCAGGTGCGAGGATCATCGAATCAGCATCTATGATTGGCCTCATGTGATTTTGACGTAAAGGGAAATCCTGAACATGTTCAGGTAAGCAGTTCATCTAGAAATGATGGATTCTCAAAGTTGTCATATGACAGTGTTAGATTCAAACCAGCCATTGAGAATACCCTTATCCCATCTCATTATACTAGTTGATTGACAGCTTACAATCCCAGCTTACAATCCCAGCTTACAATCCCAGTATAACTCCCTTTGAAAACATATCAACCAGGATATTTTTAATGGCTGGATCCATTTTGGCAACTCTCCAGGGCAATTGTAAGAACTGGATAGCTAATTATTAATAACCCATCAGCTAATGCATGTTGGGTATGTCTAATGTCAATATTACTCATGGTCCAACGTGTTCAGTATTTCTAATTCTTAACCCATCAGCTCTGCTTACCCAAATAATTCACCACTACAAGCCATGTGGCTATGAACCAAAATGTACTGCGCCAATGCTACTTAGCGCTCAAAAGAGAAAAGCATCCCTTGTCCTTGTGGACCTGAAGCTTTGACGACAAAATCATCGGCCATATCATATCAAGTACCACAGTGGATGGAAGAAATCCTGCACCAGTTCGTAGATGGTCTATCCCGTTACAACCCCATGAATTGCAGCCTTTCATGGATACGAGTACCTAATAGTTTCCAACTGGTGCAGGATCTCTTCCATCCACAGTATCTCCATCTTGTGGTCCTCTACAGATAAACAACCCCAAATTCTTTTCACCTGGATTTGCTTAAGGAAGCCCCGCCAAGAAGAAAAGAAACTTCCCTCAATCGATTCCCAAAAATTGGTGGATGTTTCATTATAAAAAATCATCGAATCAGCCAATCCGGGTTCAACCAGGGTTTGTCTGAAAATATGTTATCCCTAAATCCAATGGTTCATCATCATATCCCAAGAAAAAATTGCGGGTATATACCAGGCACAGAAACCAGTTTTCAACCCCCCCAGATGGTTCATCTCTGGGGGCCCCATGGAACACGACGGCACCAGAACTCGCCCAAGCGTCTTCTTGGCGAGCTGGATGGTCCCAGCTGAGCGGTTCGGATCACCGTGAAAACGAGGACCGGTGGAGACAATGAAGGGTTCAATACCAACAAGATCTTACCCTTTGGGAACCAAACATGGCAAGCTTGAAAATCCCTGAACTAAATGGAGATTTTATGTAACGGGAAAATCATCGAACGAAATGGGCCATTTTCTAGTGCCACGTTTGATTGCCAGAGAGCAGTCCATCTGAAATACCCCAAACCTAGGACCTAAATCTTTAACTTCTTATGCTATTCTATTCTATTTATATATTTACAAAAGATACAAGGTTTTCCAAACATAGATCCAGATGTGGTCTGGGCGCGAAAAACATGTTCCTGACATACCAGAAACCAAAGTAAGTTCGCGAAGAAAGATGTAGTTGGTTTCATAATGAAGATCCGAATTGCGGGGTTTCGAATAGGGATGTCACAAAAAAAGGTCTACAATGAGGAAGTCGCAACAAAAATCAGCAGCCATTACGTGGCCACCCAAATCGAGGAGACAACTTAGCCGCAAAGAAACTGAAGGAGGTCGCATCTCTTAAATACAGGTAGAGACCCTTTTGACTGGAGGGTCCTCCAAGGGCAAGTGGTCATTTGAGTGCTTGGCCTATCAGAATTTCAAAAGTTGTGATCCCACTTCCATGGCCCATGGCGTGCTTCCGGTGTTCAAATTGCAGAAGTGCACACGCCCATTGCAATCTTGCAAGTTGGAGAAGAAAGTAAAGGGCTCTCCAAAGCTATAGATGTGCATGTTCACTAGAGATATGTCCACCTCCAAAGCTATAAATTGGTGCATTAGCTACAGTTACAGATACCCTCTGGTAAACATACAAAAAGCTATTGAAAATAGCTATTCATAGTGGATTTTCCCATGAAAAATGGTGATTTTCCATAGTTATGTTAGGCAATACCAGAGGGTATTTCCCAAAAAAATCCATCCTTTCTCCTAGTTCAACCACCTGACTTCCGCCAGGGAGCCAAAGCTCGAGGTGGCCGGAGGGACGTACCAATGGAAAGACAAGATCAAGCGATTTTGCTGAGCCTTGGCGGTGCTCCAGAGGAAAATACGCTGAGAAATCATGGGATTTCATGGTGATTTCGTGCGATTTAACTGTGATACAATGGGATTCCTACCATATGGTTCTTCGCTACTTCAATGGTTTAACAACTTTAGTTCATGGGATTTATAGCTGATCTATGTTAGCTAAGTTGGCAAACGTAACTCCAATGGGCTGCGATCCCAAAGCAAGATAGATGCCATAGATGATCCGTAACTCCCAAGCCGATTTAAAGCCCAGAATGGCTTTCAAAGGGTTACGCCTGCTTCCCAAATCATCCCTCATCAACTTCCGAAACAGCAAACATTCAACACAACAAGGAGAAGGAAACCGAATGGAACCGGCAGAGACGTGCGAGTCGGTTATGACACGAAGCGCAAGGAATCGAATCGAATGCGGGTCTTGCACACTGCTCACATGTGCCCTGGTTCAAAAGAATGCAAATGAATGTCGGGTATAGTCATCATACTGGAAGTCCAAACGCAATGAGTATATGCGTTCTTACTGATGTGCACAGATATTTATATTATGTCCGTGGCACACATGTTGATATTCCTCAACAACCACACCTTTTCTTATTGTTGCTACTAGCCAGCCAATCTTTGCAGCAAGTAATCCTGATGCAGGCTCATTCTAGGGAATCACGCTTGAGACATTTGAAAGATGGGCCTATCCCATCCCATGATACGAGGTTTGGTTCAGATCCCCACTCAACGAGGTAGCATAAGCCCCTGTAATAGCCAATCAACCGGTACAAATTTAATGGCTTACCCAGCCAACAGTTCCTCACACTTGCGGGTGCATCCGCAAGAAGGGAAGTGGGATACTTTTGGGGTGATACCCTCTGGTTATCTAACATTATGTATATAACAGCAATGGCAAAGCACCATGTGTTCTAAGTAAATCATCATTTCTATCATCTATGTTCATGGGCCATGGATTCAATAGGTATGTTAAATAACCAGTGGGTTGACCAAACAGAACAGATAAACTGTCTCCAACAAAACATCCTGGTAGAGCTTTTCGTTCCGTCATCAGGGTCCAAGTAACATAGGACTGAAATTGCTCCATGGCGTCCTTCGGAGTACCTGCACCTTAGTCCCAGAATTGGTTTCCAGGGAAAATCTGCAGCAAATCGCGTGGGTCCATAGGAAAATCTGCAGTTTCATGCAATTGTTGCCCTAAAGTCATCCCCAGAAAGATAGAAAAGTAAAATCCCACTAAAATAATGACAATTTACCTTTTTTATCGTTTTCTTGGGTGCTCCTAAATCAATCCATTGACTTACAGTAGACTTACATCGCTGGGGAAGGTGGGTATACAGTAGCTATTTTGAGACAAAGAAAAATATCAGAGAAACCCACCAACGGCTGGTCAATGTTGGGGATCAACCATCAGGCCAAGCCAATACGTTACCTTTTGGTAATCAAACATGGCAAATGAAAATCTACCATTTATAGAAGATTTTCCCATTGAAACCTCCATTTATAAGGGATTTCCAATTGCCACATATATACATATATATATATATACATATATATATATATACATATATATATATATAGATATATGTATATATATATATATGATTTTCCCAGCGAACGAAACCTCCATGGCTAGGCCACGGGGATGTTCCAGCCACATTTGAGTCTCCCGGAGGGTACAGGGTACGGTGGTCTCAATGCCCATGAAAGAAAAAATCGTCAACGGAGACGAGAATCCCAAATGGGATGGAAAATCAACAATACATATATATATATATATGTATATACACACATAAATAGATGTTGTTTCTCCAAGCCACCAACCATTTTTGAAGGCCCAGATCACAGAAGTGCAACTCTGCACTTCATGAAGGACCATGATCCCAAGGCTTTGATCTTCAAATTGTTGATGCCTTGCATTTGGATGCCCTGCCACTTGTGTTTGGCTCAAACTTTGTCTATCTGGACAGTGTGGGAGTCGGCCAAGGTCGGTGAACCCACTCATACCCAAAGCCTTGAAGGTCCCACTCGCAGGTCCCAGGTAGGATGAAACATCAAAATGGTGCAAGTTCCAAGCCATTGACCGGTTACATGGGTTACGTGTCCCCATTGAATACCCATGAAATCATCTCAAGTCCCCAGAATTCTGGGCACAAAATGACATCGTGCGGTCCCTGCCCGACCCTTCGGCCATTTTAGGATGATTACCCCAATCCAATAGCCATCCAGTGACGTCACGATCTGAGGTCATGATCTAATTTACCCTCTGGTAAACTAACATAGCTATGGAAAGTCACCATTTTTGATGGAAAAATCCACTATAAATGGCAATTTTCAATAGCTATGTTAGTTTACCAGAGGGTATCCAGACAATATTCCATTCTGTTCCAAATCCGGAGTATATCTCCAAAGTGTGGCAGTTGGTGGGTATCTCCTATTCCCAGACATAGTTTATACAGAAACAAAATAAATAACCTCTGGGTAATCAAACGTGGCAAGCTGGAAAATCCCTGAACTAGCCATGGAGATTTCGTTCCCTGGGAAAATCATCGAACTATAGCTGGGGGATTTCCCAGCTGCGTTTGATGAAACTATAAAGTTGGTTGGTAAAGCCCATCAACATCCATGAATTAATCATCAAGAATAAGTATGTTTAGCCATTAACAACACTATTAAAAATTGTTAAACACTGATTAATAACTAATTATGTCATTTGCTTTTGCCATTTTACGCTCCATAGACTCTTAAACATGATTGACCATGAAAAACACCGTCAAGAAACCATGGAAGCCCATGGCCTACCCAAGGCACACTGCAAGCAGCTCACGAAGCACGACTCACCTGTCGAAGCCGAAGGAGTCTTTAAGGAGCCGAAGGCACCCAGTCATAGGTTTTTTGTCAGCCACAGATGGTGCCCCCAAAACCAGAGGAAAATGCTGATTTCATGGGATTTAATGGGATTGAACGGCGATTCCATAGGATTGTGGCGTTTATGGTAGCAACTTTAGTGCTATCAGGTGGGTTTCATAGCATTTGATGGTTTAACAACTTTATGGGATTCATAGCTGATCTATGATGGCTAAGTTGTTAAGTATAACTCCAGTATCTGTTGGGTAACCTGGTAGATATATCGATCCACAAACCGAACTAGTTACTATGGTTTATAGGGGGGGCACCATCTTATACATTCTTATACGGGTTCTTCTCCAAAAACTGAGTGTATTGCCCCAAAATGGCACTGTTGTGATAGGCAAAATGATGAGAAACTGCTGATGAACCACTAAATTTGGATTATTTTCAGAACTGCTATTAGGGAAATACAAATCAAAAAAGGTGGGACTTCGGGGATCTTCAAGTTTAACCCAGGCAATGGTTGGTTTGCAAACAAGGGGCTGTTTGGAGAGCCCAAGAAAAATCTGCCACTTGAGCATGGTTTGTACTTCATACTTCAACCATTTCAGCAAGCCACTGCGGTGCATCTTTTTGTGGTTACGGTTTACCAAATTAATCCTTTTCGCCTGACACCAAATACGCCCCGAGAACCCCTGGTTGACTATTTTATTGATTCATGTTGGGTACACGAGAGGGAACCACCTGAAACTACTTGTTGATATCTTACGAATGGAATTGAATGGCCTATCAAAAACAAAATATTCATGTTTGATGCCAATATCCTTACTCTTTGAGCATTTGGAGGTGTAGGGGGGGTGATTAGTTAAACATAATTTGTTTGGACTTCAACATATTCCTGGATGACATTCCACATGTTCCCCCGTTTTTGGTAAATAGATGATCAGGGTTGCTCCCTGGCAACTCCAGATACGCTTGGGGAGTGTAAATTCGTTAGGTGACAAGGTGAAAAGACAAGTTTTACCTTTTGTGGTTCTCATTTGGGTTTGTCTACAAAAAGGCTAATTGCCCGTAAATCCGCAGGTTAATCACCTTTTCCCTATCAAATGGCCATTTGGAGGGTGGACCTTATTTTAAGTCAAGCCCATTTGCCTATAAAAAGGGCTGGAGCAACCTTGGTGGCTCCATGTTATTTTGGGGTTCCCGCTGGCTCACCCGTGAAAAGCTCCACGGTGTGACGGGTCACTTTCCACAGCATTGCTCCAGTTGCCAATGGCAATTGGTGCTTTGATGGAAGGATCTTTGGCCAGGGCTGCCAGAACATCTCCCTGGCGGCCCAGCAATGCTGGGATTTGCGACATCCAGGTAGATGCCCCAAATGATGGATGAACCCATGAGAAAATACAAAATCAACTTCAGCAAATCCAGGTTTGGCGGGGGAAGAGATTTGAAACCTATCTCTCACCACCAGTCATGGAAGCCTGCAGTCCAATCAACGCTCTGTTACCACTTGGTCACATGAATGTGTCTCGACCCATAAACTCTGTCCCCACAAATGACCGAAAAGTTATGGATGATAAATTTGGAGACCTATGACATTTGTCGATCACTCCCATTTCCCGAAAATGCGGGGGCTTCAGCCAACCCCAAACGGTGAGCCCCCCCCACTAAGAGCTTATTAAGGAAAAACTAACAAATAGGACCATCAAATGTTTTCTACGATGAATGGGTCATCCACCTATAGACCTATAGAATAGATGTGGTTTCTTCTCTTCCAAGAAGTGGCTTTGAAGCCACCCTCCTCTCCCGTAACGAAACACCGCACGCGTCGTCTTGTTAAACGTGGCACCTCAAAAGATAAGATGCTCCTCCAAATGCTCATGCAAACACAGCAGTTCGGCAGCCCACCCAGTGGTGGCTCGTTCATCAGCTCAACTGCAATGACGTTCTCATGCCTCGCGAAAAAGTGTGTCAAAATCCACGGAATATCCAGGTTTTTTTGCCAAAACAGAGCTGATAAATCGATGATCAATTCTCCGAAATATGGTATACCCTCTGGTAATCTGACCTAGCTATATGGAAAATCCACAATCCACCATTTAGTTCGATTATCTTCTCATTTAAATCAATCATTTCGTTCTGGGATCCCCACAAAAGGAGCTCTGGTTTCAAGGGTAGCAGAGCCCCCGAAGTAGTCATCAACCACCATTCATCAACCCCATCTGCTTGATGCTTAAAACAGTTAAAGTTTATTAAAGCCTCCATACATATCAAAAATTGTATCATTTATCAACTATATCCCATTCCAAGCCCCTGAAGGGATGCCCGGCCTGTCCCAGACTCCACACAAATACTTTGCGTAGGCCACCTGAAACGGATGAAGAACTGTCGTTGAGGGGGCAATTTTGCTGGGAGAAATCCTCGAAAATCCTTACAAGAAATATGACAGTACCTTGGGATCTTCATATCAGGTCCTGAAAACGAAAAATGTTGGAAATCACCAAACGGCTTTGGTTTGCTCACGAATAGCCATGCCTAATATTCCATAATATTCCCCAAATTTCATGGGTAGGCACGTTATGTTTTTAGTCACGGCATAGTCCCCCCTTGTTGAGATGCTAGGGTTTGGGATTGGTTGGGATAGAGTCCCAATAACTCTGGTAGTGTATACATATTATTTATATATATATATATACATTAGATACTTATACACTTATATATATATATATATACTTGGAACTGCACTGCACCCCAGGGTCAGCTCCAAAGCTTTGTGAAAAGGTCCCTGCAAACAGGACGTTAATTCGGGGTCTCACCAGCTTTTGTTCGCGGCAGTTTGTTTCGGCTGACAACTGACTAGGAGGCATGACTGTCAACAATGTGCCCATTAAAATGGATGCTTCAGATTAGTATTTGCACATCTGGCCGAGATTTCTGGGTTTCCCAAATCCAAGGTCTTCCAAGTTGGTCCAAGACACAAAGGGGTCGAAAAACAGCTCCTTGTCAAGCTGATTTCGAGCTGAGTTGTAAATCCTTGGCATAGAATTCCTCAGGTGGACGGTAGCTGCAGCTCTGTGGATTACCGTAGTCACACCATCACTATTGGGGGGGGGTCAGCAATGTAGTAGCGAATCATCTCTATTGGAGAAAGTACCGCCTGATTCATCAACCAGAGTTTATTACTCCAGGGTTGGCATGGCTTGCAAAGCCTCATTTTGTTCGATGATTCTCCTTGCTATAAACCTCCAGAGATACTTCGGGGATTTCTTGACANNNCCTTGCTATAAACCTCCAGAGATACTTCGGGGATTTCTTGACAAGCCATGTTTAGTTACCAATTTTACTGGGTAAATCCCCAGTCAATCCCAATAAATGCCGGTAGTTTTTCCATATTTGTCCCATCCATGTTTGATGGAGTGGGACTCATTCGCCAAGCGCTGCAGATGGATGCCCATGAGAGCTGGTC
>BGPT01000020.1:692881-717804 GCA_003297045.1 Symbiodinium sp. clade C Y103
TGGGACTCATTCGCCAAGCGCTGCAGATGGATGCCCATGAGAGCTGGTCGAATTGAACTGAAAATCATTTCTGGCATCATGTTTGACCACTTTGAGAGGTTTAAATCCCAAGTTGTGTTGGCTCATGTCCCCCCATATTCATCCCATATAAATGTTCGCCGTTTACCACTGTCATCTCAAATATCTTTGAATCGAACAANATTCATCCCATATAAATGTTCGCCGTTTACCACTGTCATCTCAAATATCTTTGAATCGAACAAGCATCTGTTTTGTGAAACCAACAACCACTTCATTCATTCACTGAGGCCCCCTGTTTATTGGTTCTGAACCCCATCTTGGTAGGTTCCAAGTCGAAATGTTTGGAAATTCTTAGGGGTTCCTTAGTCCCCCACTCAATATATTTAACGGGTAGTATGGATAATTACTCCCCAACCACAGGATATCATTCTTCGTTGGAAAACTGGTTGCATTTCTCTCAATGGATCTTGCATCGTTGATTCCACTTTATTTTAATTGGGTCTAGATGTATGACTGGTTTACCCTCCAGTAAGCTAACATAGATATTGAAAATCCATGAATCTTGATCATTTCCGAAGGGGAAACCCATGGATTTCTTTAGCTATGTGAAGGTTTACTGGAGGGTACAGTGAATTCCTTAATTGCTCCTATTACTGAAGTCCAATGTGCTTCTATTGCAAACCCACCATGTTTCATGGCAAAAACTGTTTTTCATTTTGAGTTTCTCTGAATAATATGGTACCAAAAATCCTATGGTTTATCCTCTATGTTCCTATTACAATGAGCATCAGACCATGTGGTGAATGCGGCAGCCAAAGCGCTGGAGCTGCGCCGAGGTAATCAACGAACTCCAGCGGCCGTCCGCGTTGTTGGTGCGGACGCTGGCATTTCCGGCCTGGGAGTTGTCATTCAGGAGATGACCCGAATGAAGATCGGATATGGCCTGGGAAAAAACATCTATAAATGGAGCATTCATGGGCCATGGGATTTAACTTGATTTAACAATGAAAAATGGTGGGATTTTGTTTTGACTGTTAGTCATCAACCAACTGAGAATAGGGAGGTTAAGCATCAACAATTCTGATGAAGCCCATGAATAACGGAAATAGCAAAGTGGCGAGGTTAAGAATAGTAATCCAATAAGTGTAAGTAAGCCAAGTGATACAAAATTAAAGGACCGGATAACCCCACAAGTCAACTCCTTCCAAGAAGCACCAAACTGATGTGAAAATGAGATGGTAAAGGCAGGAAAGGCAAAGGACATGGTGGAAGAAAGAATGTGTTCAAGAACTTGTGTGTGACAGTGCCGTGTGTGACAAAGTTGAATGTCAAAGAATTGTGTGTGTGTGACAGACTTGTGCGTGACAAGGTTGTGTGTGAAAGAGTGTGACAAGATTGTGTGTGAAAGAGTGCTGGGTGACAAGGTTGTGTGTGAAAGAGTTGTGTAAAAGTGCTGTGTGTGACCAGGTTGTGTGTCAAAGAGTTGTGTGTGTCAAGGTTGTGTGTGAAAGAGCTCTGTGTGAAAGAGCTGTGTGTGTGACAAAGTTGTGTGTGAAAGAGTTGTGTGTGACAAAATTTTGTAAGTGAGAAAGTTGTGTGTGTGTGTGACAATGTTGTGTGTGAAAGAGTTGTGTGTGTGAAAGTGCTGTGTGTGTGTGACAATGTTGTGTGTGAAAGAGCTGTGTGTGTGAAAGCGCTGTGTGTGTGACAAAGTTGTGTGTAAGTTGTATGTGGAAGTGCTGTGTGTAAAAAGACTTGTGAGTGCTGTGTGTAAAAAGACTTGTGTGTGTGACAATCAGTCAAAGAGTTGTGTGTGAAAGTGCTGTGTGACCAGGATGTGTGTCAAAGAGTTGTGTGTGTGCGTGTCTGTGTGTGAGACAAAGTTGTGTGTAAAAGAGGTCTGTGTGACAAGGTTGAAGTGCTGCGTGTGACCAAGATGTGTGTCCAAGAGTTGCTTGTGACAAGGTTGTGTGTGTGTGTGAGAGAATGTTGTGTGTGAGTGCCACGCCTGCCAGACAAAACGAAGGCAGATGTCACCAAGCACCACGCCTGCCACACAAAACGAAGGCAGATGTCGCCAAGTGCCACGCCTGCCACGCAAAAGAGGCGCGGCGTCACAGGGGACCAGCGGCGACCAAGGCCNGTGCCACGCCTGCCACGCAAAAGAGGCGCGGCGTCACAGGGGACCAGCGGCGACCAAGGCCGCCACCAGAGCCAGCCCAGTGCCGTGAGTGCCACGCCTACCACACAAAACGAAATCAGATGTCGCCAAAACGAAGGCAGATGTCACCAAGTGCCACGCCTGCCACGCAAAAGAGGCGCGGCGTCACAGGGGACGAGCGGCGACCAAGGCCGCCACCAGAGCCAGCCCAGTGCCGTAAGTGCAACGCTTGCCACACAAAATGAAGGCAGATGTCGCCAAGTGGCACGCCTGCCACACAAAACGAAGACAGATGCCGCCAAGTGCCACGCCTGCCACGCAAAAGAGGCGCGGCGTCACAGGGGACGAGCGGCGACCAAGGCCGCCACCAGAGCCAGCCCAGTGCCGTAAGTGCCACGCCTGCCACACAAAACAAAATCAGATGTCGCCAAGCGCCACGCCTGCCACACGCGAAGGCAGATGTCGCCAAGTGCCACACCTGCCACGCAAAAGAGGCGCAGATGTCGCGACCCAAAAGAGGCGCGGCGTCTGCAGGAGACCAGCGGCGACCAAGGCCGCCACCAGAGCCAGCCCAGTGCCGCAAGTGCCACGCCTGCCACACAAAACCAAGACAGATGTCCCCAAGTGCCACGCCTGCCACACAAAACGAAGACAGATGTCGCCAAGTGCCACGCCTGCCACGCAAAAGAGGCGCGGCGTCACAGGGGACCAGCGGCGACCAAGGCCGCCACCAGAGCCAGCCCAGTGCCGTAAGTGCCACGCCTGCCACACAAAACGAAGGCAGATGTCGCCAAGTGCCACGCCTGCCACGCAAAAGAGGCACGGCGTCACAGGGGACCAGCGGCGACCAAGGCCGCCACCAGAGCCCGCCCAGTGCCGGAACTGCCACGCCTGCCACGCAAAACGAAGGCAGAGAGAGTTGTGTGTAAGAGAGTTGTATGTGAGAATGTTGTGTGTGACAATGTTGTGTGTGACAATGTTGTGTGTGAGAGAGTTGTGTGTGAGAGTTGTGTGTGAGAGAGGTGTGTGTGTGTCAGACAGGTGTGTGTCAGAGAGTTGTGTGTGAGAGAGTTGTGTGTGTGAGAGAGTTGTGTGTGTGTGAGAGAGGTGTGTGTGAGAGAGGGGTGTGTGTGTGTGTGAGAGAGGTGTGTGTGTGAGAGAGAGGTGTGTGTGAGAGAGGTGTGTGTGTGAGAGAGAGAGGTGTGTGTGTGTGAGAGAGGTGTGTGTGTGTGAGAGAGAGAGGTGTGTGTGTGAGAGAGGTGTGTGTGTGTGAGAGAGAGAGGTGTGTGTGAGAGAGGTGTGTGTGAGAGAGGTGTGTGTGAGAGAGGTGTGTGTGAGAGAGGTGTGTGTGAGAGAGGTGTGTGTGTGTGAGAGAGGTGTGTGTGTGTGTGTAAAAGAGTGTTGTGTGTGTGTGACAATTGTGTGTGTGTGTGAGAGAGTTGTATGGGACAATGGTGTATGTGTGAGGGTTGTGTGTGACAATGTTGTGTGTGTGTGAGAGAGAGTTGTGTGTGTGTGTGACAATCTTGTATGTGTGAGAGTTGTATGTGACAATGTTGTATGTGTGAGAGTTGTATGTGACAATGTTGTGTGTGAGAGAGTTGTATGTGACAATGTTGTATGTGTGAGAGTTGTGTGTGACAATGTTGTATGTGAGAGAGTTGTGTGTGACAATGTTGTATGTGTGAGAGTTATATGTGACAATGTTGTATGTGTGAGAGGTGAGAGGAGGAGGAGGAGAGGAGGAGGGGAGGAGGAGGAGGCGGGAGGTGCAGAGCACAAAAACAAGAACCCCACACAATGTTGTGGGGAATTACTTTAAAGAGAAACAAAAACTAACGTCATCAAAAACATGTCCAGGATTGGTTAACTGGTTAGGCTAGCAATAAACCCGCAACTACAAACCAATAAGTGGCTAACGTGGTGTTTACTGGCGAGCTTATCCTGGATATTACCAATAAACGAATAAGAATCCGCGGTTCATTTCAGGATGTCAGTGTAATTGTAAGTTCATTTTGCGTTTATTCGTCCGATAATCCAAGAAGGAAATGCACAGGATACCCATTTTGGGGCACCCACAAATTTCAGATAAACCCAACTCTGTAGTTAGGAAATCATCCGCTTGGTAGTTTTTAACCCATCCCAAAAAGTAGGCGTAGCAATTGGGATCATCATTTTGGCTAACATGGAAATATCTGAAACCGCCAACCAGTCATGGTATGATGACAAGCATGGATCTTTGGGGTACCCTACTTTCAGACAACCCAAATATTCCATCCCTAAACGCACATCATGTGCCTATCTGCGAATGGCTCATTTCCCAAAGAAAAACAAGACCAACCAACGAACCCGAATGCAGCCACGTAAAACGCTTGTGTGAAACAACAAGTTATTTCAACATTCATGTAAATTCTTCCCCTGTTGCCATACCAGTGTAGACTATAGAAGGTGGTGGAGTGCACAGTGTGGAGTGTGAAGATAGTGGGGTGTTGAGTGGGGAATGTACTGTGTAGAGTGGTGAAATGGAAATTGTGGGGTTTAAACTGTAGAGTGTGGAGTGTAAAGTGTAGACTGTGAGCGTAGACTGCAAAGTCTAAAGCGTGAAGTGTAGAGTGTGCAGTGTAAAGTGTAGGGTGTGGAGTGTAAAGCATGGAGTGCAAAGTGTCAAGTGAAGAGTGTGGAGTGTATAGTGCACGGTGTAAAGTGCAGAGCGTCGAGTGTAAAAGTGTGAAGTGTACAGTCTAGAGTGTGGAGTGTGGAGGGAAAAGTGTAAAGTGCAGAGTGTGGAGTGGAAAGTGTAGACTGTGGAATGTAAAGTGTAAAGTGTGAAGTGCAGAGTGCGAAGTGTAAAGTGTGGAGTGTGGAGTGTTAAGCGTGGAGTGTAAAGTGTAATGTGAAGAGCGTGGAGTGTAGAGTGCACAGTGTAGAGTGCGGAGTGTGGAGTGTGAAGTGTGGAGTTTAGAGTGTGGAGCGGGGAGTGTGAAGTGCAAATTGTAGAGTATGAAGTGCCATTTGCAGAGTGTGGACTGCAAGGTAAAAAGATGTAAAAGTGTAAAATGTAAAGTGTAGAGTGTAGAGTGTGGAGTACGAAGTAAAGTGCGAAGTGTGAGGTGTGGAGCGTCAAGTACACAGGGAAAAGTGCGCAACGGAGAGTGCAATGTGCAAATTGTACAGTTGTGTGAAGTCTAAGGTGTAGAGTGTGGAGTGCGAAGTGTAAAGTGGAAGGTGGAAAGTGGAAAGTGCGAAGTGTAATCTGCAGAGTGTGGAGTGTAAAGTGTAAAGTGTAGAGTGTGGAGTGTAGGTGTAGAGTGTGAAGTGTAAAGTCTAGAGTGTGGAGTGTGGAGTGTGGAGGGTAAAGTGTAAAGTATAGAGTGTGGAGTATAAAGTGTAGACTGTGGAATGGAAAGTGTGAAGTGTACAGTGTAGAGTGTGGAGTGCACAGTCCAAAGCCTAAAGTACAGCGCGAATGTAGAGTGTAAAGTGTTGGGTGTGGAGTGTAAAGTGTAGAGTGTAGAGTGTGTAGTGTCAAGTAAAGTGAAGTGTAAAGTGTGGAGTGTAGCATGTAGAGTGTAGAGCGTGGTGAAAAGTGCGGAGTGCAGTGTGTAAAGTGGAAAGTGTAGCGTGTCGAGTGTGGAGTGTGAATTGTAGACTGAAGTGTAGTGTGTAAAGTGTAAAGTGCGAAGTGACGAGTGTAGAGTATAAAGTGTAGAGTGTGGAGTGTAAAGTGTAGACTGTGGAGTGTAGAGTGCAAAGTGTGAAGTGTAGAGTGTAGAGTCTAGAGTGTGGAGTGTAAAGTGTAGACTATGGAGCGTAGTGTGTAAAAGTGCAGGTTGTGGACCTTGTGGAGTGGAAAGTGAAATTCGAAAAGTCCACCTAATCGAACAAGTGGATGTGAGGTTGGAGATCTTTCTGTGTTTAAAATCTTCCATCCTTGACCAATTACGCAACCCCCGACACTGCCCCGCAGCGCGCCAGCCATGCATCTTGTAGAAGCTTGAGGAAGTCCACCTAGCTGCCCATCGAACAAGTGGATGTGAGGTTGGAGATCTTTCTGTGTTTAAAATCTTCCATCCTTGACCAACTACGCAACCTCCGACGCTGCCCCGCAGCGCGCCAGCCACGCATCTTGTAGAAGCTTGAGGAAGTCCACCTAACTGCCCGTCGAACCAGTGGATGTGAGGTTGGAGATCTTTCTGTGTTTAAAGTCTTCCATCCTTGACCCACTACGCAACCCCCGACACTGCCCCGCAGCGCGCCAGCCATGCATCTATGCATCTTGCTGTAGAAGCTTGAGGAAGTCCGCCTAATAGCCCATTGAACCAGTGGCTGTGAGGTTGGAGATCTTTCTGTAGTTAAAATCTTCCATCCTTGACCCAGTACGCAACCTCCGACACTGCCCTGCAGCGCGCGAGCCATGCATCTTGTACAAGCTTGGGGAAATCCACCTAACTGCCCATCGAACAAGCCGATGTGAGGTTGGAGATCTTTCTGTGTTTGAAATCTTCCATCCTTGACCAATTACGCAACCCCCGCCACTGCCCCGCAGCGCGCCAGCCATGCATCTTGTAGAAGCTTGAGGAAGTCCACCTAACTGGCCATCGAACAAGTAGATGTGAGGTTGGAGATCTTTCTGTGTTTGAAGTCTTCCATCCTTGACCCACTACGCAACCCCCGACACTGCAGCAGCGCGCCAGCCATGCATCTTGCAGAAGCTTGAGGAAGTCCACCTAACTGCCCATCGAACCAGTGGCTGTGAGGTTGGAGATCTTTCTGTGTTTAAAATCTTCCATCCTTGACCCACTACGCAACCCCCGACACTGCCCCGCAGCGCGCCAGCCATGCATCTATGCATCTTGCTGTAGAAGCTTGAGGAAGTCCACCTAGCTGCCCATCGAACAAGTGGATGTGAGGTTGGAAATCTTTCTGTATTTAAAATCTTCCATCCTTGACCCACTACACAACCCCCGACACTGCCCCGCAGGCGCGCCAGCCATGCATCTTGTAGAAGCTTGAGGAAGTCCACCTAACTGCCCATCGAACAAGTGGATGTGAGGTTGGAGATCTTTCTGTGTTTAAAGTGTTCCATCCATGACCCGCTACGCAACCCCCGACACTGCCCCGCAGCGCGCCAGCCATGCATCTATGCATCTTGCTGTAGAAGCTTGAGGAAGTCCACCTAACTGCCCATCGAAGCGACACTGCCCCGCAGCGCGCCAGCCATGCATCTTGTAGAAGCTTGGGGAAGTCCACCTAACTGCCCATCGAACAAGTGGATGTGAGGTTGGAGATCTTCCTGTATTTAAAATCCTCCATCCTGAGTCTATTCCAGGCACATGACTGGGCAATTTCTTGCAAGCCGAAGCTGGCAAAAGCATCCCTAGGGACCGGAAACCGCGCGTGGCGGCATTGTGATTCATCTCATAGCTATTTATTGGAAATCTATTTCACTGTGAGGCCTTGGCACATGCGGATTCAAAGATTTTGTTGATTTTCACCTCAATTCCACTGCGTTCTTTTTCCTTTGGAGTTTCGTGCTGGTGAAATGCTTTTTTTTGTGGTTTCTTGGCTTGAAAAACATAGGCCGCAATCGCATCCCCTTGTCCTTTTTGCCACGCCTACCAGTCGAAATAGGGACGGCTTCAGCCATTGAGGTGACCTTCAACATGTTTTTTGACATGTTGATATAACGCCAGTGCCAAGAGCGTGCAAAAACCACAAGCCAAGGACTTTGAGTGGTCAATGTGTTTGGCACGTGTTTCTTCAAGTCTTGCCAGCACTGATCGATTTGGCCAGTATTGATGTTGATCCTTTTTTGTGCCCTCTTGACCCACTTTGCAAATTGGCCTTTGGAATGGTTCACAAAGTCATGATCAATGCCACAACAACGAGCTACCTTTGGATAGGCAGGGGCCCCATCTGTGATCACACCCCCCCAAACCCACCCCACCCGTCTATAACGTAGCATGACGTATGTTTGCAAGTGCAAGAGAAGACATCTTTACCGTAGCATGACGTATGTTCGCAAGTTCAAATGAACGCTATCACCCCCCCAACCCACCCCACCCGTCTATAACGTAGCATGACGTATGTTTGCAAGTGCTAGAGAAGACATCTTTACCGTAGCATGACGTATGTGTGCAAGTGCAAATGACGTGATCACACCCCCTCCGAAGACATCTTTACCGTAGCATGACGTATGTGTGCAAGTGCAAATGAACGTTATCACACCCCCCAACCCACCCCACCCGTCTATAACGTAGCATGACGTATGTTTGCAAGTGCAAGAGGAGACATCTTTACCGTAGCATGACGTATGTGTGCAAGTGCAAATGAACGTTATCACACCCCCCAAACCCACCCCACCCGTCTATAACGTAGCATGACGTATGTTTGCAAGTGCAAGAGAAGACATCTTTACCGTAGCATGACCAATGTGTGCAAGTGCACATGAACGTTATCACACACCCCCCCAACCCACCCCACCCGTGTATACGAAAAATGTGCACGCCTACACGTTCGGTTTTCGGTCCCCCAGCAAAAACATGCAGAAAGTAATTGTACACTCTCCAGATTTCGTCGTGGCTCCAAGACCCGTACTTCATGATCTGAAACAATTGCCAGCACGCCGCTTCCATCCTCTCGGCCACTACTTCGTTTCCACCTTTTCTGGTGAATTCTACGACCTACGAAGCACTCAAAGTGTCGGCCACTTCCACAGACCGTTTCAAATTTGATGTCTTCGGACCTCACCAGCACGGTCATCCGCAAGGCTGGGACCTTGTGTCCCAGATCGGGACGGGGCAAAGTAGGCGTAGAAGAACTCTGATCTCCACGGACATGATAGTCATCGTGGTGGACATTGCCTTGGGTTGAAAAATAACAAAGGAAATCCAAAAAGAAACCAACATGCTTCCCCATGGCCATGGTCCCCTCACAAAGAAAAGAAGGAACCGACAAAGAATCGAGGCACTGTGCTGCATAAAGTAGTCACCAAGGAGATCCGTGATGCCAAAAGCATCAAGCTTCGACACTTGCACAGGAAACCGAAGCCAATGATACCGAAGATTCTCGGCCTCCACTCTGTGCACCTCCTGCAAGCCCATAGCCATTCGGGTTCAGGCCCTCCACAAAATGCGTGTCTCCATTGTGACTCCGACCAGCTTTCAAAGCGAAAGCCTCTCTTGCCGTTTGCCGCAAAAAACTCGGGTGGAGCGCCTTAAGATTTCACGAATCAGAAAGAATCCAATGGATCAAAACCCCGCAATCTTCAAGATACACTCTCCCGTCTTTTTGGACACTTTTTCAAAAACCCACAGTGTTTGCACTACCCGTTGATGCCTCAACTGCTGGCAGTCTCCGTCTGTCGGAATCTTGACAATTGTTTGCAAGCAGGACACTCCATGGCTAGAACGGCAAATCCAGCATGTGTGGGCTTGGGGCCCGGGCAAAAACGAGCCTAGGCAAATGTCCACAATCTTGAGAGTGATAAGAAACATGATTCGATCCTATTGTTCACTAAACTGAGCTTATTTTCCACAATTCTTCACTATTTTGAACTATTCGTCACTATTCTGCTTGTTTTAAGGCCATTTGTGACTCACTAGTTTTCACCGTTTTTCACTAAATTTATCTAAATTTCACTGTTATTCTCTAAATTCCATTATTTTTAACTAAATGTCAATATTTTCCACTAAATTCCGCTATGCTTCACTGAATTTTACTATTCTTCACTAAATTTTACTAAATGATTATTAAAATCCACTACATGCCACTAAATGTTCAAGCCCTTAAATGTCACTAAATACCACCAAATGTTCCTTATTTTTTGGGGGTCTCCTTTTGGGGGGGCTCATAAAGGATACATGAGCAAAGCCAACTTCCAGGGGACAAAAAGAAGTGTATACAGGAAATAAATTCTAATTTTCTAACATATGTGTTGGAAAGAATTTGGCTGGCATTGAGAGCTGGCACTGAGACTTGGCGTTTTGACAGCTTAACAATGAACGTTCAGAGGATTGCGAACTTTTCTTTTTGTCCGGGGGCTGGTGGCTGACCACAAAACTGCAAGGTCAAAAACACTTGTTCTTGAAACCCAGGCCCAAAAAGCTGGAAATCCTGAGAATGAATTTCAAATCATGTTTCAAAACCAATGTAGGGCATACTATAGTTGGTATATGGCATTGGTTGAACCCAGGGACATTCCAACATTTGCTTGAAGATATTTACATTTGGCTAGCTTGTGAAACAACAAAGCCAAACCTTCTGTGCAAAGGCAAAGCAAAGCTCTCTGAAGTGGACGTTAGTTAGGATCTCAAAAATGAAAATTTTGCCGTGTTATGGTCTGACCGGTCGGGTGGTAACACGGCGGCCGGGGGCGCCTTTTTCTGCCATGTTATCGTCTGACTGGTCAGGCGGTAACATGGCGGAACAAAATTTTAAATGCTTTATTTTTATTTAAAAACTCTGGCATGTTACCGTCTGACCGGTCGAGTGGTAACACGGGGGGGTGTAAAGATGTGTAAAGTGCAAGGTGTAGAGTGTGGAGTGTGGGGTGTGGAGTGCGAAGTGTAAAGTGTAAAGTGTAGAGTGTGGAGTGAAAAGTGCAGAGTGTAGCGCAAGTGGAAAGTGTAGAGAGCGAAGTTCCATTTGCAGAGTATGGAGCGTACGGTGTAGAGTGTGATGTGTGGAGTGTAAAGTGTAGAGTGTAGAGTGTAGAGTGTAGTGTGTAGTGTGTAGAGTGTGGAGTGTCAAGTAAAGTGCAATGTAAAGTGTAGCGAGTGGAGTATTGAGTCTGGAGGTTCAACTCTAGAGCCTGGAGTGTGGAGTGTAAAGTTTAAAGTGCAGGGTGTGGAGTGTAAAGTGTGGAGGGTAAAGCGTAGAGTGTGGAGTGTTGAGTGTGGAGTGTAAAGTGTAAAGTGTAGACTGTGGAGTGTAAAGTGCAGACTGCGGAGTGTAAAGTGTAGACTGCGGAGTGTAAAGTGTGGAGTGTAAAGTGGAGACTGCGGAGTGCAAACTGTAAAGTGGAAAGCGTGAAGTGCAGAGTGTAAGTGTAGAGTGTGGAGTGTGGAGGGTCAAGTGTGTGTGGATTGGGGTTTGGGGATGTGGAGTGTCAAGCACGCAGTTGAAAGTGTGAAGAGGGGCGAGTCTACAGTCGTGAGATGCAACTGCACCTACTGCGCCTGCCAGGCAAAAAATGACGTTCGACACTCGACGGATCTGCGCCAAATGCTGCGCCTGCTACGCAAAATGAGACTGTCAGAATGTCCCACGCCTGCCACACGATTTGCACGTCATCACCGCTTGACGCAGCCCTAACAATGCGATTCGCAAAAACACGCGACACGACTCGTCTAAAGTACTGCGTGTGCCAGGAAACATGAAAATCAACACCTCCAAAGTGCTGCCCCTGCCACTAAAAATGCAACTCATCTTTTGAAAAGGACGCAAAAGTATTGCGCCTGCCACACAAAACGACTTTCGACACGTTTTCCAGACACGTGAGAATTTCACGAAGTGCCACGCCTGGCACACGAAACGACGTCACAACCTCTTCGGAAACTTTCGGGAATGAGAGATGTTGGAGCTTTCCCCATTTGGCACGGCGACTCCACAAGAAAACCAGAGAATCGAGACAAGACATGTTGGAAAGCTGAAAAACGAGCATTTCGTACGAGGCTTCCGTTTGGAATGTCACGAAATGCCATGTGTGCCAGACAAAACGACGTTACGATCTCGTTTCAAAGCTCCAAAACGAGCGTTTGGTACGAGGCTTCCGTCAATTTTCAACACATCGCACAAAATGCCACGCCTGCCACACGATTTGCACGTTCTCACCACTTGACGCAACCCTGACAATGCGTTTCGCAAAAAACACGAAAAAAAAGATGGACACCTCCAAAGTGCTGCGCCTGCCACAAAAAACGCAACTCATTTTTTGAACACGATGCAAAAGTATTGCGCCTGCCACACAGAACGACTTTCGACACGTAATACAATATGTTGGAATGTCACAAAGTGCCAGGCCTGCCGCACAAAACGACCTTTTGGCACGTTTGAAACATCCAAAAATGATCAAAAATGATCCCTTTTGCAGCTTTCCCCATACGGGGGCCACGCGAACGGTTGCGAACGGTTGCGAACGGTTGCGAACGGTTACGAACGGTTGCGAACGGTTGCGGACGGTTGCGGACGGTTGTGGACGGTTGGACGGCATCAAATGAACACGGCTCAACCCCCAGACCCCCAAAGTAAAACGATAACCCTTCGCTACGCATCCGGGAAAAAGACTGTTTATGCAAATACCCCAAAACATCCAAGAAATGCAGTGGTGCATAGCTTTGTAATGACCAGCAATGTTTTGGTCCAAACATGTACTTAGATGTTGCCAGAATTAGCCATTCGTGACGATCGCAACTGCGGTATATCCCAATATACCCCACTTACAAGGGATTACAACCCACTTACCACTTAGTTCAGAAATCCTCGCCATGAAAAACACCCAGAGTCACCATGGTCTAACGGATTGGAAAACATCTAGCAGCGACCATCGTTCTAGATGGGATCATGGCCCAGGCGGCCCAGGCGCATTCATCAAGTTCGGAGCACCTGCATTGGACCCCACGGAGTACGCCTTCCAGGGATCCGAGTCCTGCCGGGCCCCTGGAAAGGAATGGGGGCAACTGCCCCCTTGTGCAACTTGGCCGGTCAACGATTAACATCTATCTTTTTGGGGGGATTAATGGTCAATTGTGGAAAAAACATGAAAAAACATATTTTTGGGGGGTGGTATAGCTAATTCATCACCATGTCAAGCAATCCTTTATGAGTTTTTGAAGGTTGGGGATGGTGGATGGGCAGCAGCAAAAATTGTGATGAATTAGTCCCAACTTCACTGGTGGTGATGAATTAGTGTCAACACGATGAGCGGGAGATGATGAGTTTGTGTTCCCATTGGACTGAACTTATCAATCTCAAATTCATGGGGGGCAAGCATAGCTATCAATTCATGTTCGGATTGGCGACACCGGGAACCTTTCGAAAAAAGAAGGCTTGCGTGACATGCGGAGAGATCCTCCCCTCTGATCTGGATATAGGTCAAATTATGGGGTGTACACCCAAAATTGGATGGTGAAGACCAAACATGGATCAAATTCTGAAGCCTTCTGGGCCTGAAATTTTGAATTTCCCAAGTTCTCTGAAATTGTCCAAGGGTCCCAACGGATCCAGTTGGCCCTGTCGAAGTGTCGCAGTGTCCTTGTCATAGGTGGTGATGTTCCAGCCCAAGCACTTGGCGAAGAGATTGGGACATCCGCAGAAGGGTTGCAGTGGATGATCGGGGTTGGTCACATACCTCGGCTGCCACGGACCTGAAACTCGGCCCTTAAAGTGAAGGGAAGATGAAGAGATACAAGACATGTCTTTGTTTTGTGGGTTTGTTTCGGTTTTAGAACAGTAACAGGGGAACTAGGGGATCCATAAATCCAACCGCTTCAAACTTCAAATATCTATGTACATATGATAGCCCGCAAGTGGTGAAAATTGGTTTGGTTTTACTCTTGGATTTACACCTTTGTCAAATTTCAAGAATCGATCAGAACATGATAGTAATACTCTTCCCATCAATGATAGGAACAATGCTGCAGTTGCGCTTGTTTTTGTGTACCAGCGTGGCCCAAGCAAGTTGAATCGAAGGAAAAAAAAAGAATGGGACATCCTTGAGATGATTGGGTGATCCATGTCTGAATCCCTAAAATTGGCAACGGTTGGGACCTCAAAAACTCACCAGACCGACATCAGGCATCTTCAGGCCAAGTGCGAAGTCTTGCAAGATTCCGGCAGCTTTGAGCAGCTATTCCAACTGCAACAGCTGCAGCAACAGCATTGCTCCAAGCAGCAGCCTGCCCGTTCCTGCAGGGATCTTGAGGTGCTAAACTTACAACGTTGGAAAGGGACTTAGGACACCAAACCATTTCAAAACGAAAATGGACGAGAAGTTGACAGATTTGGAGCTTATGTCTTGACTTATGTCTTGACTTATGTCTTGACTTATGTCGCTTGTCGGTGTAGTCGGTTGTTGAATTTGAACCTTTTGGGCAATCTTGGCCCTTGGCAGTCTGAAGGGAAACCACGGTAAATGTCATGAGATGGATGACCTTATGTTCCAGAAGGGCGCATGGAAAAACACTGGAGAAAGCGGCCAGAAAAGCTGCCGGGACAAAGTGAAAGAAAAAAACTCATGCAGGATGGTCAGAAAATGTCACACCAAGAGTCTTTTGGATGTTAGGAGCCCTGGTTTCGCTACTTTAATATCAAAATCATTCTTGAAAAGCGGTGAAAAAATTTGCTTGCACACAACACATCTGGGGTTTAGTGGCGCATCTTGCATGTTGTTACAGCAAGCTTGGTGGCCAACATCTACGGAAGAAGCATCCGCGCGCCTGAAAATCTGCTGCCACCCAGTAAGGGATTCCCTCGCCACCGTTGGTGGTGCTAAAAGCGTCTTGATGCATGTCCAGAAAGACGTGCACTCCCTGGCGTGCCCGGGAACTGATTGAGGCCAAGGAGATCGCTAAAAAGGACCTCTTGATAGACAGAATTCTCCCCAAAACATCCCCAAATCATCATTTTTTCTTGTTTGTTTCACACCCCGGCCCATGTTTGTTGCTCGGAAGGCCTCTCTTTTTGTTGTTTCCTCTCCACCAAGAACACCCCATACCTGGGATTCAAATGGTTAGTTTCTATTCAATTCAAGTATCTGAAATCAGATTTTCCCAAACATCTGGACAAATTGTAATCGTTCACCAACCTGAAAGGCCATTTTTTCGAGCGTTGATCACACTTTTCCTTAATGAAATCCCCGCTTTATATCGATGAAATCATATGAAAACCCCGGTTTTATTGCAGGTGGTTCTTGATACTTGGAGCATCCCCCCACATAATAACTAGTTCCCAAGGGATAACCCAGGAATCGGGACTTGCTAACCAGGTTTACTTACCGGGACTTGGGACCTCAAAGTAGCCTCCCAGATGATCATATTCCCATAGATCCCCATAGATCCACCATATTATCATATATGATATATGTATATATATATATAACTATGTATATGTAGTTATACATATATACATATATATATATATATATACATTACACCAGAGTACATCATATCCCCATAGATCAACCAATAAATCCCCAGCAGCCAGGTCCACCAGCCCGCACCTCTTCCTGAAAGACCTTCACCGTCGCCTCCAACTTCGCTGCAAAGTTCGCGTCCACCGTGGGGGTTCCCGTGGGCCTGGTGCCACTGGAGGTGCCACAAAGTTCCAAGGGCCAAGCAGCGTTCGCCAGAAACCATGGGGAAACTGCGGGAAGATCAAGGGATATAACTGATATAACTGAAAGCATGGTGACTAATATATAGTATATTTGTTCATTTCTATATGGATTTACTTTTTGTGTCCCTAAACATACAGTCCTTGGCTAGCTACTAGGATGTCCCAGCTCATGGACTGTAATACCCCAAGATATTGGGTAATATAACTCCCTACAACAATAAACGAACAAGGGTCTGGAATACTGTTCAATGATTTATCCAATATCATCGTTCTGCACTGGGAAGTGTGCACTATCCGAAATTGGAGCTTCATTTTTGGGTTGAATTTCAACCCTGGATTCACAAACTTTGTTTGATTAGCTCAAAGAGTTTACCCCCAAAAGTTGCGATAAGTGGCCCTTAAGATTGACACCCCCCATGAGGGAACTGGTGGTTGACTCATCCTGGGTTAACATGCGTTCCTCCAGTTCCTCCAAATCATCGACTATCTAAGTTTATCTATATATATATAGTTAAATCCTCCAACATGATCAACATGAAGAATGGCTGAACATCATTATTGGATGATTTAATAAATTGAATACATCAATCAATCTTGAACACAGTGAAAAAACATCTTAAATCACGATTTACAATTTTGGGTCAAACATGATCAACACATCTCCAACGCTATCCCACGCCCCACGCACCTCACCTGGAAGGGTAGGCGCCTTCCATCATGGCGCCCAGCCGCACGCAGGGCAGCACCGGGCGGGCGGAGCCATCCGCCGCCGGCGGTGGTTTGTAGGCCATCTTTTGGGCGCCTTCAAAACAGGCGGGGGCCCTGGGGGAATGGGAAAATCCCATGGGATTTTTGTTTGAAGGTTGAGAGTTAGGACATCCTTTTGATCCTATGGTAAATCAGAGGATTAGATGGTTTGATATGATTTTTGTGGGCGTTTAGGATGTTCTTTTATGTGGTTTCTAATCTGGTTTTATAGGGATGATAATGGGATATTAATGAATTATTAATGCGATATGAATAAAGGACCATGAACCGTATACCATGTTTTGGGTGACATGTATTCTCACAACCGTGGAGGCTGTGAGGTTTTTGTTCTGCATGATGGGGTTTCTTCTGTTGGGGGGGTGGGGGGGGTAATAATGTCCTCTCGTCTGCTGTCTAGACGTGGTTCTTCCTTTCGTGGCTTTGTACTAACTCTTCGTTCTACCCGTTGTAACATCTTCTACTATGTTAACATACACTACGTCAACAAAATCTACATCAACATATACTACGCTGTAACATCTTCTCGTACGTCAACATATACTACGCTGTAACATCTTCTACTATGTTAACTTACACTACGCTGTAACATCTTCTACTATGTTAACTTACACAATGGTAAGTTCTGGGATAGAATCTACCAATGGATCTATCGCCACAACGTGTCTAAGTGACAGACGATGACCACATGCCTCTTCAAACTTTCCGTCGTCTGAGGCAGAAACTTGTCATTAAAAAAACAACAAAACGTGAGGCGTTTTGACACATGGATGTCAAAAACACACGGTTGTGAGCATCCGTGGTACCATGGTTTGACCATGGCACATATGGCAGGGTATCCCAAATGGCCATTAAAGTATGGGAAATTGAATGTGAACACGATGACTAACCAGTGCACTAGTGCGGAAACAATGGACAATGATGATTAACCAGTTATGTAACTGTTGGCTTTGAGCCCCGTGCAAACAGAAAGTGATTTAGTCAGCACAAACCATAGAAATCAGCTAGTTATAGTTCTGTTTGTTGTTTACAAATGTTTACAAACCCATCTAGATATAGATTTAGATAAAGATATTTCTACAAGTAACCATTGCTTTCCCTTCCTAGCTGAATTGAACCTTTTTCATGCTTCTGCCCTCCGCAAATAATGCTGCCCTCGAAAGGACCCTGGTGACCAAGATCGTCTCTACGCCGAAGTTTCTGTCAGCGCACTCTCATTTCAGTCATCCTTTCTTTTAAGTCAACCCTTCTGAGGGTTCTGCACTCTGTCACGCGCACAGTAGCCGCCCGCCACTTTGTCTCTTGTCTCCTGTCTCCTCTCCCCTCTCCTCTCCTCTCCTCTCCTCTCCTCTCTTCTCCTCTCCCCTCCTCTGCTTCTCCTCTACTTTTATCTGTTCTTCTCTACTCTTCTCTGCTCTGCTCTACTCTTCTCTACTCTTTTCTACTGCTCTTCACCACTCTTCTCTACTCTACCGTCTTCTTATCTACTTCTTTACTCTTCTCTCTCGTTTCTACTTCTCCTCTGCTCTTCTTTTCTCTACTCTTCTCTCTGGTAGTCCTTGGTGGTCAATAACCACCAATGACGTCAGTTCACTCGGTTCAGCGCTCTACATCTGAAAAGAAATCCATCTGAATCAGCTGGCAGGACTCATGGGAGCCTACCCTGAAGCCTGTGAAGCCCACCCTGTCGGGCTGTGTTGAGGACCCTTAGTTTTTGGGGGGTGAAAACCTAAAAAACATCGGTTTCCGAAAATAGGGTACTGTACCAATTCCATAAGCAAGGGTAAAACTACGATGGAAGCACCACAAGAGCGACCCAACCATACAAGCCACCTCGCGCAGCTCTTGCCATCTCTGCTTCAAATCCGCACACTGGTGAATCAGCATTCTTCCTGTTAACACATCTTGCCCCAAATGAGTGATCAAACCTGGGTGACAAACCGAGGTGAACCCCTGCCTTCTGCCATTGCCTTGGCATTCTGCCGCACGACATCCAGCGGTGGGTAGTACGGTGTGGCTTTGAACACGTAGTTCCCACCCATTAAAACGATCCTCGGTTGGCACCGACCTTGTGCCCAAGAATTGGATGAGTTGGATGGTCTGACGAAGTTACGACCTTCATCCACCTCTGACCTTTGGAGTTTGCTTCGCTGATATGGATTCCTGTACTGGATCAGAGTTCAAATCCATTTCAACTAGGATTAAATTCCACCAGAACTCTATCCATATCGAATCCCATATCATTAGAATTCCCGTCGAAAACCGGGCCTTTGCAGATTTTTTTCAGAGATTCAGTGATGGACCTTGCAATGAACTGGGCATCAACGCGGGAGCAAAATGGTTTCAATCTTAGGGGAAATGAAATCCTCGGGTGACTGTTGTTTGTTTCCCCTGAGTTTTGATGTTGATAGCCGAAAGCGGCTCTTGATGACCGCCTACTCACCACATGTACTTGTGAAATCGGGGCAATTTTTGGCATTGTTGGTGGTCACGTCTAATGATTGCTACATATTCATGTCATGTTGTTTGCTAAAATGACGTCTCTGCTAGTTATGCATGCAAATTTCTGTTGGACAAAGAGATCCCTGCTGGTTCAAGATAATCATGTTTGTCGACATATTCCAAGCAATCCCCTCAGTAATCAGACATGGCTACGAAAATAGGCAGAGATCATCATCCCAAATCTGATCGAAAATAGGCAGAGATCCAAGTTTCCATTCCATCTATCCAGGATACTATCTAGTTGTTATATGTGTGTATATATATATATATATAGATGGCTAATGGCTATGGATCAGTACCTATAAAAAATGTGCGAAACAACCGACCAGTCTACTCACGGGTCTCTTTTAAACATAGCTGTGTAAAAAAAGCACCATTTTTAACAGGTAGTACATATAGTCATATAGGTAAATTCTCCATATATGGACGATTGTCCAGCTTTCTCCAAGCATCTCTTGGCCATCCTTCTTGTAGACCTCGCCCTCGATATAGACCTTGGAAACTGAGCACGGCCAAAACTCCGACTGGGGATCTACTCTCTGGTAATTCAACAGTTTGCTATGGTATAAATGGCCTGTTTAGTTTGATGATTGATTTACCTCTACACTAAAAATGGTGATCGTCCATTTCGCCCTGTATCACCAAAGGGTGACCAGCAGGTAGGAGTTCATCCACCAACATTGGACGTGTTTTACAACAAAAAGTGGGACCTTACAACTGTAAACAACTTGTGGGCCAATTCAACATTGGGAGTCAAACAACAGAAATTCAACCAGAAACTGGGATGAAAATCAGGTCTCTAGGCCAAAGCTGGGAGTTGACCGATCAAAACTGGGATTTGACCAACTTAGAATTCAACCAGCTCAAAATTGGAATGCAATTGCCCAAAATCATCGCAAAACACCAATCCAGATGATCTTTGTAGCCAACAATCGACTCATTAGCCAAAACCTCCAGGGAACCATCGGTCGACTCCTTGGCTTTTCTCGACCCCTCTTGACAAAAGAATCACCAGAGACTAGAGACCATAGTGGAATGCCAAGAATCTTGGCTGCATTTCAGCAACGTCCCATATGAAATGGGGACAGTGTCTCAGTCAAAGAAAAAATGTCGCTCTTAGGAGACCCAGTCGAGATGACCCCTATCGTTTCCTGTGGCTCGTTCTGTGGGTCTATATCCCCTACGCTTGTTGTTGAAATCCCCCACATTTTTCTATACCATGATAAATACAACATCTACATATCAAAATTATGTAAGTATCTTGATTTTAATCCCCACATGTCCCATACCACTATCAATTATGATTTCCATTGAGTTGGTATTTCCCTGAATGAGAATCCATCTATATCCCCACGCCCCAAGGATTCAAACATACCAAGCCACCCTTCCTTTCTGCGCCTGCCGGAGCGGTGTGTTTTCACTCGCCATGGTGTGGCTCGGCCCCGAGGTAACCGCGCAGCGCCGCACCGAAATGCTGGGGGCCAAAGCTTTGAAATCATGCACAACTCGTTGGATTTTGCGGAGGACCACTAGGTGGTTTGTTGATTCCCTGCTCAGTTGGTTTACGTGTTCGTGGATGATGTCACCCTAAAAACACGCAAAAAATAAACAGATGATGCTCCGTTCATTTTGGGGCTTTATGAGAAGCAACCGATTGTATACAAGCCACCAGAATGGGAAGGCAGATGAAGACTCTCCAACCAGCATTGTTTCCCAGCTCCCAAAGATAGTTCCCATTACCTGCCGTATCTTTGGGCCCTCAACGTCTAAACATCCTCATGCATACAATTTCTCACTTGCCCATGATCATTGCACAAATCTCATTTCATTAAGCTGAGCTACAGGAGATCAACTAATCAACATGTTGAAACAGTGATGTTTCAGGGATTTCCCTTAACAACTTGCATTTATGGCATCTCTTCGCATATTTCCCTTTTGAACACTTTCCGATTTTGGGTTTGTCCAAACATCAGAAAACGACAATGTTGTCATCGGTACCCCGCATTTGATCCCATGGTTGATCATCCACTTCCCAAGAGAGATGATAAAAATGGCTACCTTTCGGTTTGCTCAAACATGGCTTGCTGGAAAATCCACCATTCGGTTCGATGGTTTTCCAATGGAATTACACCATTGACGACTAGGATGTTCAATTGGCACGTTTGATTACGAAAGGTTGAGTGGGAAATTTCTTTGCTTGGATCCCACTTCTGAAAAAAAAAACGTCCAGCACAAGCTGCAGCCAAGTCTCAAGATTTTTTGCCGTTGAGGGCGACAGTTTCCGCTGTAAAGGCGGGGAGTTGTGGCTCGCCAAAGCGCGAGTGTTTTATTTGGTCTTCATGTTTCCCTTTTGCCAACACCCAGAAATGGATAGGATAGAACTAATGATGTTGGCCTACTTTTTTGTCGGGTAGGGGCTCCTTGACCGCTATGGATGCGGATCTTTCATTGACCCTTCCCAGCTTCGGCCCGGGGGCCAATATACCCCGATATTCTGAAGGGCTGTTCTGCTGAACCATCACTTGAGGAATATCTCAACAAAAGCCAAAAACACGTGAAACCAATCAGTTGTTGAGAGATCCAAAAAGCAAAATGTAAAGCAAAAGGGACCTTCTGCAATTTCACGAGCGGACAACTTGGAAAGCCACAGAGGAAGATGTTTATTCCCACCTGTGGCTTGCAATCTCTCAGCTGTTGGGGGCTGACCACTCAAACACCAAGGATATTGTTGGGTCGGTTCCTCCTAAATCCTCAAGAAACATGTGCCAACCACTCAGCTCAAATACAAGCGCACGTTTGTTTGTCTATTTCCTAACTCTTGCAAATCTTTGGAAAGGACCCAGGTTATATCACTTCATAGGGGAATTTGGCGCGAGGATCCAGGCGAAAACATGAAAATTCACCAGCCGCACGGGATCTCAAATAGTTTTGAATCCCCAGAATGGTCTGAAGGATATGTTCAGTTCGGGAATAATTCATCAGGATTATTTTTGAGATGATTGTCTCAACTTCCATAGAAAAAAACTCATGATCTTAGTGTTTTACTGAACTATACTGAACTATAGTCAGCCTCTGGTAAACTAAAATAACTATTGAAAATCACCATGTTTCATGGGAAAATCAGCTATTTCTATGGCCATTTTCAAGTTCGCAAACTGTTAGTTCGTTTACCAGAGGGTATATCCCATTCATCCCATTAAAACCCCTATAAAATCCCATAAAAACCAATGGTTTTCCTATGGTGTTCCTGTGGTTTTCCTTGCCATCCCCAGGGCCAATGGCTGCAGGTGGAGACAGACTCGGATGAGCATTCTTTTGTGAGTTGCTGAACACCATGGAAAAAAATTGATTGAAGGGGATTCTATGGGTTTTGGTTGTGATTTACTATGAATCTATCATGATTTACTGGGATTTGATGGGATGTACGGTGATTTAATTGGGTTTAGTGGGATGTTGTTGTGATCTTAATGGGATTTATTGTGATTCAGAGGGAGTTCGATCAGCAAATTGTGCGATATGAACGAGAAATACACTCTTGTAATTTTACAGTTCTCTATGGAAGCGGCCATTTAGTTCGATGATCTCGTGCAAAAAATGTTGATTTTCGGAGATATGGGTTTGTCTGAAAATAGTGTATCCCTAAATCCATTGGTTTATGATCATTATCCCCATTAAATGGCTATAGTTGGGGATATACATTATTTTCAGACACACTCATATAGCTATATTAGATTGTCAGAGATGAAATGTGGTGTTTAGGTGATGAATCGGATTCCATCACATGTTGGTGATGGTCTGATTCTTTCGACATCCCTTTGCGTTGATTCAGAAGGCATTCCGTTGTAGCCTACTGGTGCTGGTTCAATCTGGTTATTACCAATCCCGACCCCCAACAATAGATGGTTCAGATTCTCCGTCCTTAGTGGTTCTTGTTTGTCGTCAAGATTCCCCTTTAAAAAGCCCAAACATGATTTTGTGCGGGGGCTGAATCCCCTTCCGAACTCACCTCGTCCCCCCCCCCTTTTCTTCTGAAGTGGCGACGTGTTCGCATCGTCCGAGTCCAAGAGTGGAATGGACGCCCAAGAGATTTTTGGTCCGACACTAAGAGCCGTGGGGATCGCACCTCCCTGCCTGTGTTGGGGCTGAAAGATTAAAACACGACACAAATGTAATGGTGAAATCTCCCAGCTTCATTAGTTATAAAGTTTTGTATCACATTGCGCCCATCTAAATATGTGGATAGTGTTAAGGAATCATATCTTTCAATATACGTCTGGCCGGCAGCGCATCATCACTATGAAACTCCCACACTTCTTGGGGAAGCCAGTCATGTAGGGAGCACGAATGGACCGACAAGATTGTAGCTGTTTGCAGTGCTGTGCCAATACCAAAATCGGATTAATTAGTATCCCGATCTGTATGCTATCTATGCATACCCTCCGGCTATTTAAAGGTATGGAAGCCATGGCCCATTCAGTTCGATGATAAAAATGATGATTTACCGAAATTACAAATTGTGATGTTCTCGTTCGCTACGTAGTTTAATAACCAGAGGGCATATGTTGTTTTGTTTAGCGCATGGGGAAACCAACCATTCAAATTGAGTACTATTGCCTTCTAATGGCTCTTTAACTAGGATTGATATTGATATACATATCTATATATACATAATTATATATATATATAGAGAGAGAGGGGGGTCATGATAATTCCCTTTAAACCTGAGAGATGTGGTAAATCCAATCGTACACCAACCCACTTTGACCTGATTTTACCATTTCGTGGCTACAAAAACTAGAACCAAAACAGGGTGGTTGACATGGCATCAAGGAGAGCTTCAACCAGCACGGTACAGAGCATCGGTGGAGCCCTGGCTTTTTGCACTGTGAAGTGTCCTCTGGTTGCATCAAAAAAAAAACTGGCCATGACAAGCATCAGTGATTATGGATGTTTACTACCTTGTTAATGATCATGAATTCATAATCAATCAGCAATGATTAATATTGATTAATCACCATTTAAGGCATTTTGGAGCTGACCAGACAAGACAAAAGCTGTGATCTGGTGGTTGGTCTTCATTTTGGAGGAGTCACTGTATTTTTTCCGCATACTTCTGTTCATCTAAAAAAACATTCACAACTTATAACAACAACTGCAAATGATTTGCTGACCGTTAATCAGTAGAGTTATCAATATATTGCATACAAGCACACTAAAGAAAAAACACGTGATTGTGGATTACAGGTCACCCTCATCATCTGGGCAAATCGCAATGTAATTCACCAACCAGAAATGTTTGATCAGTCTGGGACGGTACTGGATGTTGATCCCATCCCCCATGGATAATATGGGTGGTGAACTGCATGCCAAATCTGAATGGTTGTAAGGTGTTTTCTTGTGGGAGAAGCATCAGCCTCATGATATGTGTATATATACATGTGTGTGTGTGTGCCACGGTGAAAACACGCAGTATAAGAGGTATGGTCATCCCATGTTGGGAATCCTTGTAATGCGGATATGGATATTAAAATCTCTATTTCTGGATTGATGACCATGCCCTTTTATGGAAATATAATCCATGTTTTGACCATGGCACATGTAAGGTGACGTTGCTTATTATCCAATCCTCCGAATTGTACCCGCCCCTTTGTTGAGGACCCAAAAATAAAAAGATCCACCATCAATCAAAACCTGCTTTCTGGGGTGGTTTTTTTCTGTCGGGGGGAAGAGATAAGTGCTCACTGTTGAGTGCAAAACTAGGCAAAGCGCCTTTTTACAAACAGAAATGATTTTAAGCATTTCATAGGTTATAATTATAGCCATTATAGCTATCATATAATGTTCCCTCGAATTGAAGATTGCAAAGGTTCCCCAAAAAGAATAAAAACAAGAGGAGCCAACGAACCCGAATGCAGATCACGTAGAAAGACACGTAAACGATGACCACGAAGATAAACTATCTCATAAATCAAAAACATATNAGAGGAGCCAACGAACCCGAATGCAGATCACGTAGAAAGACACGTAAACGATGACCACGAAGATAAACTATCTCATAAATCAAAAACATATATGCCACCCAAAGGTTAATGTAACTCACTGCACGCGCTGGCGATATTGCTTTCCCAGCTAGGCATAG
>BGPT01000021.1:7652-81378 GCA_003297045.1 Symbiodinium sp. clade C Y103
GGACTTCAGTCAATTGCCAATTTCGACTCTGCAGCACGCAAGCCTGGTTCCCGCGAAGCGGGGTTACCAGAGCTATACGGCTGATAACCTGTGAACAGAAATACCCCTGTTCCGGGTCAATGGTACTTGCTTGATGTGGTAACGAATCAGGCTTCACGTGCGACAGTAGTGAACCCAAGCAACATCAGNTGTGAACAGAAATACCCCTGTTCCGGGTCAATGGTACTTGCTTGATGTGGTAACGAATCAGGCTTCACGTGCGACAGTAGTGAACCCAAGCAACATCAGCTGACAAGCGCAACTTTTCCTGATTGGGCGACTTGAGCCAAGGGCCGCGATCATGAGGCGGCCTGGCTTGATAGTCTCTGAATTGTGTGTTTCCCCCTTGTGTATGAAGTCCATATATACATGGGGGTCCCACCTACAATCNGGCCGCGATCATGAGGCGGCCTGGCTTGATAGTCTCTGAATTGTGTGTTTCCCCCTTGTGTATGAAGTCCATATATACATGGGGGTCCCACCTACAATCCCTTGACATATATATATATATATGTATCTATAGAATACACAATATATATATATATATATTCTGCAAAGCATAAGTCTCCCCCCGGTCCGCCTGTCTGCTGGCCGGATCTTTGTCCGCGAGGTCCACCTTGTTTCCAACAAGCCTCAGATGAAGTCCAGTCCGTTCATCCCCGGCCCATTGGTCGGCTTAGGATTGGGTGTACCATGTCGGCTGTGTATCTATGTGTATATATATATATATATAAAATAAGGATATGTATAATACACATATATATATATGTATATACATAAGCCACATATGTATATATATATATATATCTAGTGTTAACCATATTGGGTTTAACATCCTAAGATATCCTAAATCTGCAATTATGTTCATAAGAATGCAATATCATGAACATTAAGTAAACTGTAATATGTATATGCAGCGTACATCTATATGTAGTTGATATCTGATTGTGGTGTTGGATGATTTTTTTGATGGTTCTTCAGATGATTGACAGCATTTGTGGTGAGGCCCGTTTGAGGTATCTAAAATGTGAGTCATCCAATCGTATATAAAAAATTGTCCATTTACAGCTGTACCAGGTTCAAAACGACGATAGCCAAGTGTAAGTGAATTCTACGATCTAATATTCATCACATTCACATTCATGCAGAAAAGACTGAAAACCTTTGCTCTAAATTTAGCATGATCTGGGCGCTTTTTATCAGGCAGATAAACGCAGATACAGAGGAACATGTCCCGTCCGTCTCGTCCGTAGAACATGTAGTAACAATATGAAACAATATTTCTAACGTGTAGGACGTATAGTTCCGCTTTACTGTCCCAAAGTAGCATTACATTTGCCAGGTGGCGAAAAAAACACATCTCTGAGGACAATTATGTACAGGCATTGCATACTTGGGTTTGTCTGAAAAAATGAAATACCTCAGAATTTTCGTTTTGACCACAAAACATCCATAATCATCAATTGTCTTTCGGAAGGACGCGACTGTCAAACAAACCCAGTAACATCCATTCACTCTACTTGACTCCGAAAACAAATAAAACAACAAGAGAACAACCAATTCACAGAAGTCGACTCAAACACACGTCCAGTTGGAGAAATTGGAGATTTTGGTCTGAGTGAAAGTGGGGGATTTACTTCCAAGTCTTGCTAATATTATTTGAAGAAAACTAAGATCAACCTCTGAAGTCTGTGTGTTTACCCTCAATTTTCAGACAAGCCCGTTTGGGGGGTTAAAAGTGGGGATCCCAAGTCACCATGGCTTTCAATACTAAAATGGTCATCGGATGATTTGGGGGTATCCCCATGACTTAGGATACTTCCATTAAAGTTGGGATGGACATAAATCGATTTCTCCCAAAATATTGAACACCCTCTCAAAAAAGAAGAATGCTCCAACAATGCCTGCAGCAGGCAAACCATCCGCTTCCACTTGGTCATATGTGACACCATTTTTAACAAACAGCTGGGATGCTCTTTGAGTCTAGCCGTGAGGTCTTTACCTCAATACCTTGAGTGTTTGGCCAACAATTATTCTCACTTGAGTATCTAAACTTGCTAAGCCGAAATCATCAATCAAGAAATCCTGGGGGTTGACCATGCTCCCAGCTCACTACCGCCACCCTGAGCTTGACAGCTGGGCAACATGATCACGATATCAGGTTCGGCGCTTTGTCGTAACTCCTGGGAGAGCTGGCGAATCCGTCCAACCTCCGTTTCTGTTCAAATCCTCCACATGCACTACTGTTTATACTTGCTCTTCCCCACAAATAAGTACATATCACAACTATCACATGACATACTTTAGACACACTGCTTTCAAATCTAGAACAAAGAGAACAATCTTCAGTGATACATCATATCCATTCATATCCAAGTTCATGATTTATTCCTTCCATGGATAGAAACCAACCAGAGCCAACATCCCTAAAACCAACCATTAACCCACCCTTCACCGTTGATTCCTCCATCCATTTCGCAGCATTCTTAAAGGAGGTCTGACAGCGGAAGGTTGGTCGGGGTCTACTGCGGGCTACTGCCCGATTCCACTTGAATAAGGTGCCCGAGTTCGCCAGGTTGGTGAAGATAACTCCAATTTTCCTATGGTTATGGTTACCATATAGCTATATAGTTGATGGGGATAATAAACCTTTTAGTTTATGACTCTAATAACTGTTGGGTATGATACTCATAACCATACTTATTGAGGTATATATAAACAAACATCACTAGGGGGCCCACATGGTAAAAAACCATGGTTTCCTCAATCCCCAAACATCCATTCAGGGATGGAGAAATTCATCGAACAGATCATCTTTGGGTTCCATCTTTGGGTGAGGACATCTACGTCTGAAAGTTGTGACGAGGCGAGTGGGACATAGTGTACCACGTAGAACGGCACAAAACATGGGTTTGTCTGAAAATAGGGTATACCCCCAATTATAGCCACTTAATAGGGACAATTATCATAAACCATTGGATTTTAGGATACCCTATTTTCAGAGAAACACACATGTTGTCAAGATCCTTTTTGTGAAGGACTACAGAAGAATGTCACTTTTGTGCTAGATAGCTTAACAGCCGAGGAATACTCCACCAACAATGAGCGAACATAATGCGTCACAAGGATCGCTGGTTAAATCACACAACACATCGCAAGACAATTTGCTGTTTGGGATTGGTTTCTCCACCTCTTTATGGAATGTGTTTTTAATACTATATCCCATCATATCCCAATTCTGGCTGATTGTATCCCGATTCTATCCTCATGATATCCACATTCTATTCTCAACACTATGTATGATATAATATATATATATATACTAGGTTTTACACACATTACCACATTATATCCCATTGCATCCCCCATTCTGATTGGTTGTATTCGTATTGTATTCTTGTTGTATCCTCAAATTCATGGTTAGTTAAGTGGCTTCACCACATGAAATACACCACAACATGCTCCAAATATCGTCTGTTTGTCTGTAGCGGTGGCCTCCTTCGTTACGTCGTAGCACAGCAGGGCACCGACCTGAGGCAAACAGGAGATTTGCGTGGGATGTTCATGGGGATGTCATGGGATATGTATATATATATATATAATTATGTATGCATAATCAACTATCAATCCATATACTCAGAAATTGGATGATATAACCCCATAAAAGATAGTGAGGCAACATCCACACAAAAAACATATACACATGTTTGTATAATATCTGACAGGTTTGTTATGCATAACATGTAAACAATATATCATATACAACATCAAGTATACAAATATAAACCCATTCTTATGTTGGCACCAAAATAAGCAAATCCACTACTCAACCATGGGTTCTGGGAGGAATCTTATCCATTGGAAGGGGGTCATTCCCAAGAAAGTGCCAGAGGTTGTTGCGATGTTCACCAGGAAACAATGGATTGGTTTAAAGTAAAATCTGCAGGGAACAGTTGAACAGTGGTTATTAGATGCTATTAGCATCAAACATGGCAGTTTCCTTCGGATTTTCACATCATCCAATTCATGGATAAATAGGAAATTCTTTGATTGCCAGGCTAAAATTCAAGAAGGTGAGCTCCGTGACCAGAAACTTCCACGAGTTGATCAACATCTAGAGTCTAGAGCAACTTCAACAAATCCATCCCTCCATGCTACCCAGCATCATAGAGTTGAATAACATGATATTCCTTGGAGTCATGGCAAAAAAACAACAATAGTATTTACCATCAGAATATAACATCTATTGACCTATCCCAAACCATCCCAAACGAAGCCAGGAAATGAAAGCAAAATCATATGGATTCCCGCTGAAAGACGCCCGAATCACTTCCTGGGTTACCCAAACTGCACGCCGGTAGTGTGTGCTGGTGATGGCTTTGTACCTGCGGACGTTCAAACCAGGCCGCTGTCTTTGATCTTCATGTCATTTTCTGTGGCAGTGGGAGGCTTTTTTGGCTGAGATCAACAGCTATGTCAGATTGCCAGAGGGATCCAGAGGGTCATCTCCCATTTTAAATCCCCATTTTCCCAATTACCCTCTGGTAATCAAACGTGGCTGGTTGGAAAATCCACCATTTATAGATCATTTTCCCAGCTATAAAGTTCATAACTTCCATATATAGAGGATTTTCCAACCAGGAACGTTTGATGACCATGGCCCCTGTTGGCCCGGCGCCTCTCTTGCCCAGCGGTGTCCCAAATCCTGGGCAGCATTTTCAGACAAAGCTGGATACCCTCCGGTAATTTTGTTACAGTCTGCTATTGAAAATGGCCCATTGCTAAATGATTTACCCATTAAAAATGGTGATTTTCCATAGTTTTTTCTATGTTTACCAGAGGGTAAGCTGAAACGGCTACAATTTCACATCAAATCGCTGAGAATTCTATTCCCAGCAGTATCTACAGACATACGCAGACCAAGCGAAGTAGTGACAATTGCTGTATCCATCGAATTGTGCCTCTACGAGTGGCCGAGGAACGCAGATTCATTACATTCACTCAGCTTCAAAGGGATTGGAATCGATGATGAGATGATGCAAAACTACCAACGCTTCAAAATCCTCTGGGAAAAAACAGAGAATCAACATGACTCCATATCCACCCACAGAAAATTTGATATGGTTTCCAAACATCGGAGTGGCGAGACCAGACTCTGTTGGGCGCAATGTTGGTGGGCTGAATTAATTACTAGTGGAGCAGTTGCAGAAAACTGATGTTGGTTTAGGTCCACTCACTATAGAAACCAACCTCTTGGGAGAGACACTTCGGTCTCACAACAGAACCTTTTGGGTCAAGATCAATGTGTGTTCAGTAGGGTCCTTTCAGTCAAAGGTTTCAAACTCTCAAACCCGAAAAAAGGTGGCGTACCGGACCCTTGTCTATGTGCTTTTGCCCTTCAAAATCAAGAAATATCTCCAAATCGATTTGTTTCTCATCATTTTCACAAACAAAATCGCAAATTTGGGGGAGGGTCATCCTAAAATTAACGATCGAAACGTAAATCCCTAGTTGCTGATCATCAATCCATGATCTACAATCATCTTGATCTTTTTGGCGTTACGAAACGTTGCTTCTTCGGTGACTGGAGGCGCTCTTAGGAGTGATCCACTGGGAATCCAGGAATCCATGGCATGTTTTTTGGATATTTTTTGTATTTTGATTGTAGAAGTAAGACAGTGTAATGATTTAATGATTCAATGTATACAATCATCATCTCAGACCCAGAATCTGGGGAACGAATGGCAGTTGTTTCTGTTTTTATGGCATTGACGAAGCTATTCTAGAACCACCAGCCCGCAGAACTTAGTCCAAGAGTCTGTGCTTTGACTTTTTTTCCATTGTTGAGCCTGGCAATGTCGGTGCGGCAAATCTTGCTGGTTGTGGTGGCATTTGAGATGGTCATGAGTCACAGTGGCACATGGCTGAGGCTGATGTTGCTCATTTCTGCATTCCTGGCTGGGAAAAGAAACAAACGCAGAGTTTAGCTGGTTGCTTCTGAGTTGCTAGTTGATAGTTGATACATGTTGGTTGATAGTTGATACATCTTGGTTAGGTGATAGTTTTAGCTGGCTTCTTTCCTTCACATCTTCACCCTTACAAAACGCATGGTTGATAGTTGATACATGTTCTCTTCACAGCTCACGGTGATCCTTGACAGTTTTATCCATGGCCAATCTTAGATCCCCTGCATTTTTTTTGTACGAAGCTATCCACCCAGTTCGTTTACCCACCAACTTCCAACTTTTTGCTGGTTTTCAAGGTTTCCAACAAACTGATATACCCTCTGGTATTGCCTGACATAACTCTGGAAAATCACAATTTTTAAAGGGAAAATCAACTATTTCTATGGCCATTTGCAATAGCTATATTAAATTACCAGAGGGTATCAGCCAACATATTGGTCAACTACTGGGACATCTCCCTGGTTTCCCCAGCGCCCCGCTTCACGATTCGTGTGGCGAACTCCACTCCCACTGTGGCGGTTGGCGCCTCCGAACCGTGGGGAAACCCGACACTTTGTGCCCCCCCACACTTTTTTTATAGTTGGTTTCTAAACCGATCTTACCGTAGGATGAAGGGATTTATGTAATAGGATTTATTTAATCACATTTCATGGAACATGATCTGCAAATAGTGGTTTCTCCACATCTATGTTTAGTCTACAGAAGGTTAATATGTCATGAATTTTCAAATGATTGATATAATTTAGCAACCAACTCATTAGACATTGTTTTAAACTTCCAACAACTGTTTGAATTATATGGTGGATATACATGGTCGAATGTATCAACCAACTCAGTTGACAAAATTTAGCTCTCTGGCTCCCTCTCAATCACTGGAAAGACATAAGCGTACACTGCACCTTGAACCTCAAAGTACTTCAAAGGATCCTTCTTTTCCATGTATACAGATTTTGGAGTAAACACCCATTTTTATGGGACTACTGCGGGCCTAGTTATGTAGATGTTGGAAGCATAAGCCCTTGGCACGAGCACTAGTGAGGGATGAAAATTGCAGGGAACATGGATTTGGACGACGTATAGATGACTAAAAATGATGATTTCAAAAATGCGATATTATTGTATAATAATATTGATTAATATTGTCTAGATGTGTTTCTGATGATTCCACTTACTCACTATGACGTCGTTACTTTGCCGGGATAGATGGGATGGATTCGGATGGACCTTTCCGCCAGCTTCGAGCTACTCAAATAAAAAGCATCAAACACGTTCAGCATTTCGGGAGGATTCTTGAATTTCCGGAGTCATCTTTTGTTGATTGCTATAATTTTCCACCAGAATGCGGCAGCCGTGGGCTCATGTGTTCGGGTTCATCCCGAGTGCACACCCTATGGGGTAGCTGTAAGTTGTTGAGTCACCACGCCTGGTCCCAAAGCCGCTGGTTACTTCAAGGTGTGAGTCTTAGTTCGTGAATCTTCTCCATAAGTTTTCCAACATATAGGACTATCATCCCAAACATACCCATCATTTCTCCTTTTAACTCCCATTGTGAACAACGAGGCCCTCACGTCAACCCCCGCTCGAGCCTTGGGCAGTCGACTCTTGACGTACCGTGAGAGCAGGTGGGTCTTACCCACAGTGGCGTCACCAACAAGCACCACCTGCAGTGCAGGGTGTTGGTGTTTAGCAAATGGTGAAAATCGCCAGGTTTACTTCAGGTGTTTGTCAAAGGTCAACCCCACTTAGGTCTGGGACATCGGAGTATCAGGATCTTTTGTTTCAGGATGACAATGCTGTGGAACATGATCAAACACCAAATTGTGGGCAGACATAAAGAGTACTTAGCGATTAAGCAATGACGTGCGTGTACTGTTGACCTGTAGCTGTCAAAGGAACCCCAACAAAAACAAACAATAGTCCATCAATATTCCCTACAATTTCCCTAATTACAGCAATCGATATCCCATGGGGAAAATATGTTTAAAAAACATCCTCAGCAAATGCAAATCCAGGCAATGGATAAACAACAAAACTCTGGACACGTTCCCCCGGAGTCGACTTTGATGAGGGTTTCACCAACAAAAACTTGGATTCCCTTCAGGGGCGCAAAAAACATAAGAGATATTCCCTTAATTTGGATTCCCCAAATTGGTGGATTTGCCATTGGGAAAATTAAACAAATCATCACCGACTAAACAAACCCAGGAAAAGGTAGAAAAAAAACCCTTGGGGTCATTTTCTACTCGTCTGAGTTCACTGTTATCATGAAAAAACATGCAACAGATTGGGCAAGAACATGCCGGTTACGTTGGAAGCGACAAGTTACATGTACCCTCTGGTAATCAAACATGGCAATGGAAAATCCACTATTTCTAGACGATTTTCCCATTAAACCGTCCATTTATACGGGATTTCCAATTGCCACGTTTGATGACCGGAGGGTGCATGATTACGATGATTCTATACGCTATTGGGATGACAAGCGTCAAGAATCCATGGTGCTCATCCCACTTGGAGCTGCATCCGTCCGTGGCTAGGAAACGCGTATGAAATACCCAATTAGTATGTTTATTTTATACACACAAGACACGGATCCTACGGATGCACATCTGAAAAAATGGATCTTGGTTGTTAAATACAGGTTTCCAATGTTTTCCATAGTATGTTCGCTCCCAAAACATGACGGATGGTTTCACCACGTTTACTGTTTCTTTTCGGTGGAGATCATATCGGGGAAAGACTTCAGCCTTGTAAAATTGCTCGTAGTCATCCTCGGCCATGGTTCTCCTTGCGCGGAGAGCGACAGTGCTATAGGTTTCGCCCTGAAAATAAGGATGTTTAGCCAACAAGGCCACTAGGGTCCTTATCAGGATCACACAATGTGGGCCCCCCCAGTGATGTTTGTTGGTTTATAAACCCCATGAATAATATAGGTATAAGTATCATGCACCATAGAGATGCTGGAGTTATGGCTTATATCCTTCTTAGGATCATAGGATAGTATGAGACATAAATGGGTCGTATAAAACCTATGATGTCTCAACAGAATTGGCTGGATACACATGGGTTGTAAAAGACATGACATATAATAGTCAGCTATTTCTGGGATATACTCTGTGTTAACATGACGCTGAGAGTATATCCGGCAACAAACACCGGGATGTACTCTCTGGTGTCATCAAACATGGCTAGCTGGGAAATCCCCAAACTAAATGACTCTTCAAATGGGACAATCATCTGCAAGTGGAATTTTGACACCAAAAGGTACAAAGGACAATAATCATCAATAATCCATATATATATACATACAACAACAACTATGATGTGGAATACAAGATTCTATGACCAGCTACAATATATGGGATAGATACAATGTCAGTAGTTCAGACATGTTTTGAGCCATACTGGTAAGTACTGTACTGCATTCAGCAACTGGGCCTTTCCCCCAAATTACTTTCTTCAAGTGATCCCCACCCTGACACATTATTCCGACATAGTTTCTGACATACTCTCTGGATTTATATATTCGAAATATATTCTGACATTCTTTCTGGCATTCTATCTGGCATCTATTCTGACATTCTCTCTGAATGGACACTGCTGGACCTCAACCGTGAGCGCCAGATCTCAGTGGGCAGTGCCCGCTGAGATCCGGAGCTCGCGGTTAAGATCCACCAGTGCCGACTGAGATCTGGAGCTCGCGGTTGAGGTCTGGCAGTGCCCACTGAATGGAGCTGAGAGCTCGCAGGAGAAGGAGGAGAAGGAGAAGGAAGAGGAGGAGGAGGAGAAGGAAGAGGAGGAGGAGAAGGAAGAGGAGGAGGAAGTAACTCTGATACAATCTAGAGACCAAATATAGTGAAACCACAAGGACACCTCAGTGCCACCATCGCTCAACATGCTGAGACATGGAGAACGTGCAAGTTTGCAGCATGAGGCAATGGTTGATGGGTGTTGACAGTCCTCTTAGTCTTTTGTTCTGGGGGATCCCTATACCTTCCAAGCCACCCAAAGCAACGGCCAATGGTTGCAACATCCAATTCACATGTTTCCCAATTTAAATTGTCATTTGGGGTGACTTAGACCTTCCAAGTACCGACTGAAAATGATAAAAGATATAAAAGTATGTATTAACCAAAAAAGGCACATTACCACAGATTACCACATTTTTATCATTTTTTCAGGGTACTTGGAGGGTCAACTGAATGTTCCGACGCAACTCCAGCAGCGAATCACAGCGCAGCACCTTGGGTCACGGGCGCACCTTTCCCGAAACCGCTCCCGGAGCCGGAGCTGTGCTAGAGCCGCAAGGCGATGAAGGTCGAGTGGCGGTGAATCACCCAGGCATTTTTTAATGTGGGCGCTCCCCAGTTGAATGTGATTTAATAGTTGATTTAATGGGAACTCATGGGAGTTAAGAACCATGCTTTGTGATGGTGAAGTTGGCTTTAAAAAACCCATGAATCGTATAGAGTTTATAAGTACCATACACCAAAGTTATTGGAGTAGTTATAAATCAACTTTGCATAACTTAGCTATCTAGGGGGCCCTTCTTTGTAGGGATTTTATCCGTGAAAAAATATGACAAGGGATTGGTTTCAGGAAAACCTACAGGAAACCCGGGGTTTCTGGGTTTTACCCATAGAGGTTTCCTCTGAACGTTCCCATCATCCAGTTCTGGCAATATGTTTTTGATTTACCCATGAAAATATGAATCTGACACTAATACAATTGCTCAATCACAAGTGAGATTTGAAATGCTCCACTCAACAAAAATAGATGTTTGATACATTCAAAGCTTGACAATTGACCATGAAAAATACTGGATTTGAGCGATTTGATCATCAAACACAGGAGATCACCAACGAACAAGTCGACAATTTTCACAAGACACCCTAAGATAATGTACAATAGCCATGAAACACAGGGCGTTTTGATCAACCGGTGAGACATGCCACAAATCATGGTCATTCCTGATGGGAAAGTGTATTGGACATGATCAAACCATCCAATCCTATCTACTTTTGACCCACAAACAACTGCAAGGAACTCAGAGTATGGAAAATGATAAACAAAGAACAAAGTAGTAACCAAACCTCTCTGTAAACAGCAACCTTAAACTAGACAGCACACTGTGGGAAGCACCACATCGCTCTCCCCTGGGGTCAGCGACTTCCATGGGCTTTCAGTGCCCGAATCTGGGAACGGCCAGTCTAGAAGTGCAGACTTGGTATGCAGGATTATGCAGGTATGTAATGGAATGTAAATCTGAACGCAAATGCAAATGCGGTGTAATGTATAGTACATCTCTACAAATTATATATATACACATATGTCACATGGCGTATACACGTATGTCACATGGTCGTTTTCGGTGAATCAGCTGCACCCCGCTCCTGCACCGCGCAAGCGCGCTGACGGCGAGGACGCTCCGCATGGAAGTCTGCGGTGAAGATGTATTTCTGCATAACCATGACATACACATGCATTTACACATAGATGTATAATATAATATGTATATATATATATAAGTATAGTATACACATTTTATCATAATTGAAGAAACTTCATGTCTTGATTAAAAAAAAATAATGCGTAAAGACATATTCTAAAGATATAGAAATGTATCACACAATGCCCATACAAACACAATTCAAATATATTTTGGACACCATGCTGCTACAACATACTTGGAAGTTTCTTGCGTAGCTGCAGCAATGAGTACGTTTGTTTACACAAAGCCACTGCTCATGTAAAGAAGGACAATTGTTTCATGACATCGAAAACAGGTTTTGGTTTGATCTATATTCAATTCCAAAAACTTCATGTTTGATACTGTAGCAAGTCAAGTTTCCAAGCTTTTTGAGTGGTGCATCATTCCTGCAGGTTCATTCGGGTTCGAACCTCCAGCTGTCAGCAGTTTAATGTCGGTGCACTCTGGTCTCGCACTGCAATAGTTCTTTCATGTTCTCTCTCCCAAATATACCAGTATGTTCAAAAACAACATGATTTGAGAGCCAAAAGTTGATACTCTTCGTCAACATTGTGATTTCTATCACAAAATGATCTTAGACTGCAGTTTCAGTGCAGTTGCTGCACTCGAGCGCAGTTTCAGTTACAGCACGTGGAGTTTTGGCCCACTGAGGCTGATCTGTGCGGGTGATTTGATGGAGATAAGGGCCTGGGGTAATTAGCTCAGTGGCCCATATCCCACGTTTCAGATGTGTATGCAACTGCTGAAAAAAGTCAACATAGTCAACTCACCAGCTTTCTCTTTATGAAATCCTCCGTATATCTTTCTATGACCACAGAACATCACGAAACACCCTGCCTTCAAGCTTTCCTGTCGACAGCATGGGGGAACCGCAAAGGAACCGGGGAGTCGACGGGGGCAAGGGAGGATGTTTAGATCTTTGGTTGTAACATGGGGGTTTCCATAAATGGGGAGACTCCAAAATGGATGGTTTCTAGTTATAATAGAAAAACCATCTATAACCCCCATTTATGGAACCCCTCATTTGTAGGTGAGGTCATAGAAGCTGTATCCGTACTCATTGCATGGACGGTGACCTGGGGCTGAGGGGAACATTTTAGGAAATCTGTGGCTTCCACCATGGAACTATTAGACTACGCCTATACTGAACGCCAGTGTCACAATATCATGGCCAACTGACATTCATTCATTCAAGTCAAAACAACGTTACTGGGATTTAATATTCCCCTGTTTGTGGAGACACAACATCATTAACCTACCGAAAAAAAAAGGGGATACACCTTTACCAAGAATCGAGGACACAGGTGTCCTAGTTGATCAAGGGCACCGTCTCCAACCATCTCAGTGGATGTCGCATATCCTTGAGTTTTGGATACTCTCTGCTAATCAAACGTGGCAATGGAACATCCTCAATAAATGGAGGTTTTAATGGGAAAACATATCTATAAATGGTGGATTTTCCAACCTGCTATGTTTGATGACCGGAGGATCTAACAATGATTCATCCCATTCCCCCGGAGTTTACCAACCGACACATCCCAAGACAACGATTGGGTTTCACCATGATTTACCTATTGTGTTGCCATTGTATTCCTATGAATCCTATCCCCTGAATATGTGAAATCCCTCATAGGTGAGCCCTGATTCGGATTTTCTATTGGAATGTATTGGATCTATTCATTTGCGAGGTCCATCGGAATGGTATTTTAAAAAAAGGGGGCAGGGATTACTATGGCTACTATGGAATATGGGATTCCTCACATCATCCTACATCACTCAGTCTTCTGCTAAGTCTGACGATCTTTTCCGCTTCAAAACAGTCGAAGCTCACGAATCGCTACAGTACTGCACACTTTCAGCGGCAGCGGCGAGCAGGAGCTGCTATGGCAAACCTGCATTTGCTCTGGAACTAACATGTAATGTAAACAACAAATGTATGGAGATCGATAGATAGATAGATAGACAGATAGATAGACAGATAGATAGATAGACAGATAGATAGATAGATCGATAGAAAGATAGATAGATAGATAGATAGATAGAGTACAAATATAGTATATATAGAGTATAGATCTATGTATATATATATATATATATATGTAATATGTATAATATTGTGTGATAATATGTTTGATATCTAAATATATGTTCTCTATAATTATACAAAAATGAAAACAACCTACATCTACACACGTATCGATATAATAGAGGCCCAAACATATGGGAACAGGTCAAATTCAAGTTGTCTTGTGTTCACGTCAAAATAGATGATGCTTGTGCGTTCTCATCCCCTAACATACCCGAACAAACGGTATCATAGGTTTTTCACCAAATCCCAAATCTTCCTGCAGCGCGATTGATGATTCAACCATATTCAAACCATGAGAATTTAGGCGTATATCCCCTGAAACTGTGATAACGTGGGTATACCCGCTAGGAATCCGATCCTGGGATGTAAAATGCCCTATCGAAGGTCGAAGTTGTGCATTGCCGTCGCTTAAGCTGGTTTAGCTCTGAACCAAAGCAATCAAAAACTGTTACCCTCTGGTAAACTATCATAACAATTTCTAATATGAAAATCAACTAATATGAAAATCAACTATAAATGGCCATTTTCAATAGATAGGTTAGTTTACCAGAGGGTAGGTTGCAAGGAGTTTGAACCATCGCCATATTCAAATCAGCCATGTACTACTGTCTCTTTGCCGGCACCCCATCATCAACTAAGTGAAGGTAAATATACCATGTATGGCTATATGTACATATGTACATTATATAAAATCACTTGTTTGGTGGTTTCAACCCTCCAAACAAGTACCATCATGATCATCATTCCGTTGAAACATGTTGAAACAGGTTGAACATAAAACATACTAGTGAAACCACCGACCAGATAATCACTGAGAACTTGTATACCTATTATTCATCATTATATACCATTGATTGAGTATTACAAATCTCTATTTGTTGATGGTTAAGACTTTTACACTGTTATCTTGGATTTGCTTACGGATCAAAAAAAATCATATTCCCTATAGGTTCCCCAAGTAGTGGATCTCCCGTTGGGAAAGGAAGATAACAAAAATCATCTTCAACAAATTCAGCTTATGTCATGTGTAAATATCACTCTACGATGACCAGTAATTACAAAACAGGGCCGAAGTCTACCAAAAGCTTTCGGACTCGGCCCGCAGTCCCAGACCCGCGCAGAGTTGTCTCATCGCTGCTTCCTGCTGGAAAAATCCCCCGCTAGCATAAAGTGGGAGCCACAGTTCAAGCCCTTTTATTGACTTTCCAAATGGTGATCAATGGGGTTATAGCTGCAATTCTTATGGGGTGATTTACTGACTCATAACTTACAACTGGTATTTCGGTTTATTTCGGGTCATAACTGCAGAGAATCAAATGAGACACATGGCTATGCCTCGAAATGGATGCACTTCTTGTCTGCAGCACCGGACAGAAATACAAGACATGTCTGCACCGATGGACCCACAAATAGCTGATCTTTTGATCTGAAACCATCGATTGAAACGGCCATTGATCATATTGAAGGCATAGCCAAATCAATTTAATAGTGGAAGGCACCAATATTGGCGTAGCTTTGTGGGTCTGCCATGTCAACCTTGGTGGGTTGCTCATCATTTTGAGACACAGAAACCTATGACATGACGGTCCACCTCTGACCTTCACGTTTTGATGGCGCAGTTCACAATCCCAATTCACAATCCCAGAGGTTTTGTTGATGAACCTCATTGACTCCACAGACGTTCAAAAAAATCGTCAGCTACAACTTACTGGTGCTAAACGTAGGGAATAGGGGTTGCTGGGATGATTATCAATGGTTATTATAGGTCATGAAACCCCATTCCCTACCAAGCACCAGTAAGACGCCACAGCTCCGGGCCACACGGGGGATTGGTGGATTCTTCGCTCCCCTAAGGGAATTCCCGATGGGTCTGTGGGTCACAATATCATCGCGTTTAAACCACCATCACATTTCTGGACACGTTTTCTTACAGATCTCTTACATTTGTCAAAGAAAAAAACAGCTTAAACCTCATGTTCATTCATTTTCCCCAACAAAATGGACCAGAAAAATAGGCTACGATTTCCACGTTTTTGCTCCCAAAGTATATATGACCCACGTCCATAAATTCATCGATGAACGATTCAGCGTCAGCCCAATCGAGAAAGCATTGCCTCGAAAACTGCATGACTTGGACCCATAGTTGCCACTAGAGATATACCTAAATGTGTATCTATGTATCATCATGTACAGCATATGTATGGATATATCATACATGTATATATATATATATATACACATATATATATATACATGTATGTATGTATATATTATGCAAATGTACATCGTACATATATATATATATATTATGCAAATGTACATCATACATATGTATATATATATATATATTAAAACATATATAATATGTATATGTACACGTATTATCAATTTCAGAAATAAATGATACATTACAGATGACATAACATAATTATGTACAAAAGAGATTTACAGTCGTCAAAAACAAACAATAATAATACAAACAAACATGCACTCGCTGCTGGTCATGGGATGGTCATGGGCTTCCCTGTCAACCACCATCTTCTTGAAACTTGAAACTCCAATCACTGCGAAAAAACCAGCTGATGGTCCATTTTGGAACGGGAAAAGACTGGATATTCTCCTTGATGCTTCCCAATCTCAGGCAATTATGCACTATAGACGAATAGATTGAAACATATTTGTACAGGTTAAATAGCAATGTGAACATCAAATGTTCAACATGAGGATTATTAAATATATGGATACGGCCGCTGAGTTATGTATAAGAGGTTTGATCCGGACCTGCTCGGAAGGTCATTTTCGGGCATGGATCAAGGGGTATGGATCATATCCCTGAGAGGTGTATGGATCATGGGTGTAGATCGAGGCTATGGATCGCCCGTGGGTCCAGGGTATGGATTGGGGTCTTACATTTGAGCCGCGGCCATATGTACATGTATAGTATATAATTAATATTATATATATATATAAGTATCCCATATCATATCATGTTATATCATATCATACAAGGTCTTTCCCATCATATTCCAATTCTATGCCCATCATTCTACTTGCACCTGTCCATCCCAGCCATGTTGATGCTGCTCAGATCAGATAACGGCAATCGGATTCGGATTATAACTGACCATTTGAAGCTCAACATTTTGGAACACAATTTTTCATCCCATGGTTTATTGGTTTTAATGACCCAAATGGTTTTAATGGTTTATATTCACATTTGTTTACCACTTTTCTTTCTGAACAACAAATGACGATAAATGTGGACCGGGGGCTCATCCCACTCTCTGAGACACAAGCAAGCATTTTGCTTTTCCATGTACAAATTACAGGACCAAGGATGAAGGATGTTCCACGATCTAATGTTAGTAAAGCAATGTCATAAACCATCCATATTTTGATGGTTTAATGTTTATTTATACCACCCATTTTCTCATGGTACGTCATTCGGGATGGTGGCTCTTGACCCGCCAGGTGGCTGTCGAGAAGGCTACGAGATAGTAGCAAAGCTTGGTGACCTGAAACATATAGAGTCGCTTCCCTGGCGGCGAGGGTAGAGAATGCCTTGGAGGATAAAGACACAACGGCCCTCGGTAACTGGCGAATTTGCCTGGTGAGTTCACAAGTCCGCGTCATGTGGGTTCGCCCATATATAATATTAATGGATGTTAATGGCTTATAGCTATGGCAGTTTGAAACTTCCATGTTAAACTTCCTGAGCTTCACGCTCGCCATTGAAATCTTTGGTGATTTTGGTACCTTTGTGATATCTTGCCCCAATGATTACTATAATCCAATTAAGTGACATTAGCCAGCAAGGACATTTCACCCCCGGCCTTGCAGGTAGAAACCTGCTTCACTTTGTCTGATGTATTGGACCATGTACCTGCGCATCTGGCAGCGGTTGGCAGCAAAGTTCTCCCCAAAAGAGTTTGCTCTACTAGGCGGTGCCCCAGTGAGCTAAATCGCCTAGTGTTGGTTGAAGTAAGCAGGTGAAGTACAAAATGATTTATGGAATATCATCATATGTATTGAACTAGTTCATGAGGTGACAATAAACCAACTTATACCGTCTGGTGATTTAATGTAGCTATGGCAAATCCAGCACAAGAAAACCATGGTAAATCATATATATTATATAACTAAGAAATGGGCCACATTCTCGATAAGAAACTGCGAGTATCTGTTAGACATTTCCGGATGGTAACGGTGGGGCACCACTTTGTAAGCAGGATCCCAAGATGACATGGACCAAAGCAAATGTACCAAATAGTGTTCACCAATATTCGTATTTTAACCTGCCAAAACGAGGCGTACCCTTCGGCAATCGAACATGGCAACAGGAAAATCCCTCATTTATAGATGATTTTCCCATTAAAACCTCCATCTATGCAGGATTTGCTATTGCCATCATTGATTACAGGAGGATCAGCAGAAGTGGTGATAAAGCTCGTATTTGCATCGCATGAACAATGTCCATCAAGTGGGGGTTGGCATGGAGGATAAATTGGGGCCAGCTCATTTGAACATGGCCAATCTTGGATCTATACCCTCTGGTAAACTAACCTAGCTATTGAAAATGGCCATTTGTAGTTGATTTTCCAATTAAAAATGGTGATTTCCCATAGCTATGTTAGTTTACCAGAGGGTACTCCGTGTTATTTTTCTTGAGCTCGTTATTGTGTATATCTATACATATGGGTTTCTCTGAAAATAAGGTACCTCAAAATCCAATGGTCTATTTTCTCATTTTCCCCATTAATTGGCTATAATCTATTGGCTATTTCATTGGGGGTTATACCATTTCCAGACAGACCCATATGTATATCCCCATTTCCGAGAGATTACAGAAAAGCACACAACTAGAGTATGGATCCAGTTGGTTGACCCAATTTACTCATGTTTACGATCAGCCCAGCCGCCTCGCGTGGTGGATGAGATGGGGACAAACCAAGTTTTTTTGCTGCATCACAATTTTCCACTGGCAGGTTGAATGGATTTGAATATATCTAAATGGTATATGTTCAGAAATAATACCCTGCATTTTCAGGTACCAAACCCATTTCATCATAGTTTAAACCTGTCAAACTGGGCATACCCTCTGGTAATCAAACATGGCAATGGAAAATCTTCCATGTACATAAAATGTTCTCATTAAACCCTCCATTTCTAAAAAGTGGGGTCTCAAACGATAGCTAAGTTGATAACTCAAATAAATCTCGTTTCTGAACTTATACCTAGGTAATCATTCATGGGGGTTGCCCTCTGGTAAACTAACATAACTATGGAAAATCACCATTTCTAATGGGAAAATCCTTTTTAATGGGAAAATCCACTATAAATGGCCATGTTCAATAGCAAACTGTTAGTTCACCAGAAGGTATAGATCCAAGATGATCCAAGATTGGCCATGTTCAAATGAGCTGGCCCCCATTGATCCTGGGTTTTTTTCTATGTTCACCAGAGGGTTCTAAGCCAACATCACCGGGCACATCGTGAGGGGGTTTTCCCATGCCACCGGAGCACTGACGCCCAGAGTCCATCCAGGTGACACCCGAACTGAGAACCGACTTCCTGGGCAGATCTCCAGGAAATGTCAACGTTTTTTGTTTCATGAGGATAGGATGGAAAAAATGGTTTTATTATATGTATATATATATATATATATGTATATATATATCTATAGAATATTTCTAGATATTATTACATATAACGTATTTTTCATAAAAATCATATCCCATATCATTATGGTTCTTTTTGATAGAATGGCTATTATACATCCATAAACATATATGACATATTATATTATCGCCATTAAAAATACTGTACCGATTGTATACCATTGAATATCCCATCTTTGTCCCACTGTATCCCACCATATTTTGGTTGGTGTTTCAACCCCAAGGGATGCTCGGGACATAAATCTAGCTGAATTATTGGTTACTTGACTAATCTGAAAATCGCTGGTACAGGATTCTGCCACCCAGTTCTGTTTGTTGGATTATAAACCCCATTGACTAGTTCGTTATATTATGTTATATTCTATCTACCATAAACCATAGTTCAGCCACTTATATGTCAACTTAGCTATGTTGGGGGCCCCATCTTGTATCAATTGTTATTACACGGCCATTGCTGTAGATGTTTTCCGGAAATCTAAGGTCACTATATTTTTTTTTGCAGACAAGTAGAAACTCACCATCCTGACTAGGTAAACCATCATAAATACACCGGACCATCTAAAGCATAGATGGGCAATTTTCCATAGCAAACGCTTAAATAACCAGAGGCTCATATACATACATGTGGAAAACCCGTGGTTTCGGAAAATGATGGAACATGATGATCTACAACTAATTTGCCAAAGGGTACCCTCTAATAATTCAACATAGCCATGGAAAATTGCTCATTTATAGATGATTTTCCCATTCAAACCTCCATTTATTAGGGGATTTCCAATTGCCGCGTTTGAAATACCCTCTGGTGAACTAACATAGCTACTGAACATGGCCATAGAAATCGTGGATTTTCCCATTAAAAATGGGTGATTTTCCATAGCTATGTTAGTTTACCAGCTATAGTAAACTAACATAACTATGGAAAATCACCCATTTTTCATGGGAAAATCCACGATTTCTATGGCCATTTTCCATAGTTATGATATCTTCCCATTCCCAGCACCAAGGCTCCGTCGATCAAACTGCCAGGAATTCACCAGTGGAGCCACACGAGAGGCCTTCTCAGTCACAGATGCTGCGCGCATCAGGACGTACAAGAACAACAGCAACGGAGGAGCCTGAGAAAATCTCGGAAATCATGGCAAGAACCATGGGAAAAGCCATGGGAAACCCTGAGAAAATCTCGGAAAACCATGGGAAATGAATGGGAGAACGGGAGAATTATGGGAATTTCATGGTTTTAAAGGAGGAGACTCAGAAAAATCCATGTCAAGCCAACAAAGGCATTTTCGGGCATCAAAGCCATTGGATTGGGATGGATTGCCAAGCAACAAAAAGGGCAAAATGGCACGGACAAGCGACAAAGCTACTGTATTTTCGCTTTAATTTCACTATACAGATAAAAAATACATTGACATTTGGTCATGCAAATTGAAGAGCGTGGTTCTGCAAACTTTGCCTCAAACGCATTCAGGACAAGTGAATTGCCAGTGGAATGTACCGATAATTACCTGTCAGTCAATTCACATGGCCACGTAGAGAATCACTGCTACACATGATGTTTGCCTGAGTTCCCTTAAACCTAGCATAGAATCTTTCAAATACCGGTTTGGAAGATGGCTTTATATGGTTTTATCAACTTGGACATAGACATGACATCTGGGTTGCCTACTTTTTAAAATCTACTCCAAGATGATTATACATTTCAAGAAATCCTCAAAACCATTTTTACTAAATTCAGTGTGATTTGCAAATCTATCTTTGACTGAGCTGCGTCCTGCCATTCTTTCTTGGAATAACATGAGGATCATGAGATATCATCAGCACTTTTGAATTTCACCATGTGCACTTGATAAGCGCAATGATTAGCAAATAAAAAATGGTGAATACAAAGCAAAATGATCATTGTTTTCCATTAATAAACTTGGTTTTGCTTGAGGAATGCCTGAAAAAAAAAAAAAACATATTCCCTATAGATTCCCTGCGTAGTGGATTTCCCATTGGGAAAACAACAACATCATCTTCAGCAAATCTAGGAAAATCGTTGATGATTTTGATAGATCTCAAATTTCTCAAGTAAGAATGGATTGGTTTATATAAGGGAAAAATTGCAGGAAAGCCCCAGATTTCATGGGAAAATCAATGGTTTCCTGTAAATTTTCCCTTAAACCAATCCAATGAAAGTAACACCTCCGGATGTCCCCAACATTCCTTGCTCTTCCCCAAGTCAAGTCGCAAGCCAGGCAATTAGCATAACCAGCTGCACCTCATCTGCTGAGGCTTGGCAATGCCAGCACGAAAATATCGGTTCATCTATGGGACCCTATGGGATGTATGATATATATATATATATGCATGTAGATGCATATAGATTGTAATATATGATATAGACGCGATTTATCATGCCCGGATTAATACATTCAAATGTTGATCAATTGGATCGTAATTTCGGATGATGTCATCTGCGACTAAACTGGCACCGCACCAATTAGACATCCCAGGGGTCAACGTTTATCCGAGGTTTGCATTATATAGTGGCGTACCAGAGGGTATGCTAAGGTTCCTTTGTCCTTTTTGCGAAAACATCACCTCTCGGTTCAACCACCATGTGGTGGTTTCCTAAAATAGGAGTACCCCTAAATCATCCATTTTAATAGGATTTTCCATTATAAACCATCCATTTTGAGTACCTCCATTTTAGGAAACCCCCATGTAATACAATCACAAGAAAGTACCGAAAAGTGATGTGTGAAGCACCTCCAAAAATGGGGGAATAGAAGTTTCCATGTGATAGGTACAGTAGCTATCCAGAATCATCCACTTTTTTTCCGGCAATGACTGGCAGGCCTTGAATGATTGGGATAGGAATCAATGGTTGGTCCAGTACAACCTGAACAAAAAAAAATATGGGATGGGTCAAAACCTATCATTGTTCATGATTCCGGGGTATGAACATCTATTATCATCTATTTACAAGTACTTTCTTGATGTTCACCCTGAGACGAACATCGTTTCGATGCATAGTCTCAAGAGGCCACAGCATGCGTCAAGAAGAGCCAGACCCGAGGCCCAAGAGCCACCATGTTTATCATTGATCATTCCATTTTGCCGCAACTAAAAGACCGACACTCAGATATGTATATATTATATACTGTATATAGATTGCCTGTTCTTGTCGAAATTAAATCATGTTCATATCAAGGATAGAGAGTAAACCAAGAAGAATCGTCGTGGCACGTGAAGTCACCTGCCGAGCGACGTTTGACAGCTGCCCTCGTTCTTCTTCGGTGCGCAAAAATGCCAGCTCCAGTAAAAGCAGCAAAGACACGCCGCAGGAAGAGCCAAGCAGAAGCAGAGATGTCTCGGTGACACGAGCTCCAGGATGGGGGCGGAAAATGAAACTTCCAGGGATTCATACAGAATGGTCAGGGTGGTTTCGTGCCATAGAGGTTGCTTCTGCCGATGTTTTTGATTCACATACCCTCGCAACAAACATGAGATCTTGTTGGCTTGAAAAAAAACAATCCAAGAAGACTACAGTCAGTTGGCTTTCTCGCGTCCCCAGCGAGATTTCCAAGGAAATGAAACCACAGACCGGTTTCATGCTCTACAAACACTGAAGAATTCTTGGATTTGCTTCAAGACCCCCCCAAAAAAAAACAAACTTCTTTTCTCTGTAGATGCCCTGAGCAGTGGATTTCCCATTGGGAAAACAAACAATCACCTCAAACAAACCCAGGAATTATAGGGTTTTGCTGTAAATTCTCCCACCAAATCCGACCCCGCACATCACCAAGTCACGCTGAGCTTCATGGAAACTTGGCGTAAAGTGGCCTGCACCACATTCCACTCCTGGATCGCCTGCAGCGATTCCAGTCTGGAGGTGATACGATACGACCCACTTGACGCTTCATATTTGATTTATACATGTAAATATGCATATATGATATTATCAAGGTAATAATTATATAATTCTATATGATCATACATTACATATGTATATATATAAAGAGTGCGCCAGACCTCCTTGTTTTAAATCCACTCCGCAGCGCATTTGTTAATAAATCAAGAGACAATCTAGTCTCTGAAATCCATCATCCCAAAAAATTTCTTAAAAGAGTGTGTGCCTGGCCACGCCCAAAGCATCACACGATAGCCCCCTTGGTGAGGACGAGCCAACCCAACCATTCTCCCAAGGTAGGACTACCCNCTTAAAAGAGTGTGTGCCTGGCCACGCCCAAAGCATCACACGATAGCCCCCTTGGTGAGGACGAGCCAACCCAACCATTCTCCCAAGGTAGGACTACCCTTTCAACTCTTTGCCTTCATCGAGCGTTTGTTCTTCTTTGGAGTTCCTTTCTTGGAACTTTTTGAATTTCTCTTTCNATTCTCCCAAGGTAGGACTACCCTTTCAACTCTTTGCCTTCATCGAGCGTTTGTTCTTCTTTGGAGTTCCTTTCTTGGAACTTTTTGAATTTCTCTTTCCATGGCCCCCTGTCCTTCCTGGAACAGGAGGCTGAAGTGCAGAAAGGGTGAGACGAGTGCATTGTTGGTTAAAGACAAGGAGAAAGGGAGCAAGGGAGGGAAGGGACGGGGGGAGCGACATTTCAGCCAAAACCGATAGACCTTCATTTAAGTAGATACGTGCAGTTTTGGGTGCAAGCCACCTGCCTTGCAGTAGCAGTTTGTCCATGGAGTGGTGGCGGGAGAACCACCATGTTGCACCTCCACGTCGCAAACTATAGGGTCTGAAACCAAATTTATCAAGCTTGAGTGCGGTGATGGCCTGATTAAACATGGCTCGCCACTTGGGCGCCCGAGGAGCTAAGGCTGTAGTGTGATTTGCGAGTTGTTTCCACTGTTGTACGAATTTAACCACCATATCGTACCCAACCACAGTGGATTCGGCAGCCCCCTGCCGTTTACCTCCCTTGGTTAATCCCAGGGATAGGATCACTTTGGGATTTCCTACGTTGCACAGGATTTGCGAAGCCCGGAGCTCCAAGATCTCCCCTGTACGTAACATGCCGTAGAATCCCAAAAGCAAAGAAACCCCAAAGGAAAATTGTTGATGAAAAAACGCCCATCCCGTCATGGCGTGGACCACGTGCTGGGGCAAGGGCGGTGCCCGGTTCGGTATTTCGTTTACCGACCAGGTCTTAAGGAGCCGCCAGGCTCCCGCTAACTCACCTTTCATTTTGACATCATGGTCCTGCAAACCTGCTACTGTGTCGCTTGCCAGGCCTCTACCTTGTCCTGTCGACCACAGGTGCTCAAGGTAGTCACAAACCAGCGGATCCAACTGCTGGCGTTGGCGTGGCAAGACCAGATCATTTTCCTTAAGAAATGCCAGAAACAGGTCAATTGCTCGGTTGTAGCGTTGCTTGGTTGCGGGTTGCACGGTTGAATCCTTTAGCGATCCCAATTTCTGCCTCTGCTGCGCTCTTGCTCCCTGAGTAGCCGCCTCGAGATGCCGCTTAGGCATTTCGGAACTTTGTACGTATGCGGGCTCCCCACCGACTCGGCCGGTCGGCGGGGTTAACCCCAGTATTCACGTAGCCCCAAAGGGCTTGGTTTGAGCTACACAGGAGCAACGCGTTGATTCGAGACAGAGTGGATCTTAATTTCCGGCTGCTTGAGCGGCCGCGAGATAGTGCATGAAGCACTACCAACGAATCGACTAAATGGAGAAACCGTGTACCAAGCTGTTTCCGATGCATGATTCGCCACTTGAGCGAAGTCAGGACTGCTCGCATTTCGAGAGCATTGATGTGCTCGCGCGAGCCTGACCACTTCCAGCCACTCACCACCTTCCACCTCCACAGCTTTGGGGGAATTGAAGCCCGGAGCCGGTGGAATTTTGTTAGCTGCGACGAGCTGCTGGTGAGCAGGATGTCCTCCCCTTTCACGCTAATGAGGTTGCCGAGCTGAGCAACCAGCGTGTCGTCACTCGCAGGCGCCGGCCCGCGCAAGTGACGCAGGGTCCGCCACAGGCGGGATTGCAGGAAAGTTTGATTGACAGGGTTGAGGAAGTTGATGATATCCTGAGGAGTATACCTAGGCGTGAGCCCCAAAGGGGCAACCAGCTGATTGATCAGCCACGCCACCACAGGCACGCTCNATACCTAGGCGTGAGCCCCAAAGGGGCAACCAGCTGATTGATCAGCCACGCCACCACAGGCACGCTCCATGAGTTACCAATGAGCGTGTGCCGAGCATCGCAATGCTCAGTGGATCCACGCTTGCTTTTGGGCATGCATCCCATGGTGTACCCCACGGGGAAGCCCATCATGTATTCTTTCTCCTCGATGGAGGGGAGGCGCATCTCATCTCGCTTGTTGATCAAGAGGTTCTTGGCCGAGTATTGATACGGCGGATAGCGGTACCTATCCTGAATCCAACGGTCAAGATCTTCTGCTGAGCAGGTTTTCACCCCGGCGGGCTTGTGCCCGGGCCGGTCCCGTGGCCGCGAGGTGAAAGTAGGGAATGAGCGGCTGGGATCTACCTTGATCCAACCTTCCATACATACCTCTTCCAAATCCTGTGTTGCTACCAGGCTGATGGACCGAGGAGCGCCACCGCTCCCATAGTCCAGGGAGACACCCTCTTGGGGCGACAACTCCCATGACAGCCAATACAGCCTGGGCCTGTTGCACCATGTCATTTCTCCTGCTTCGCATGACCAAGGTTCTTCTCCAAAGCTGCTGGACATCACCTCGCGGTCTTGTTGATCCATGGAGGCAACGCTCTCCATCAGGGCGTGTACCTGACTCCATGGAAAATAGCGCCTGACCAAGTCCCAAATGCGCCTGACGTGCGGGAACAGTCCTGACCTTTCGTCCCGCAGCGCACCCTTTCGTTGGGAATTCAACCCACTCACCCCTTGACAGGGCGGGCCTGCCCCGAGCAAAATCAAGGAGGCCTGTGAGTACTGTCGCGCCCATGACTGAACCTGCTCCGCCTGCACCTCTTCAACGGTTTCCAAATGTTCAACTCCTGGAAAATGCGAAGTCACCACCCGGCGCGCCTTCACATCTTTCTCCACGCTGATGTGGCCGATCACCTCCAACCCGAGCAGGTCGGTGGCCACCCTAAGAGCGGCGATCCCGTCGAAAAGACCAATTGTCAAAACTCGGTGCTCTTGACGCAGTTCTGGGAGTTGTCCACGCAGTTTCCCCTGCGCTGCCAGGTGCCCCACCCGACCGAGCCCGGTGGTTGCACAAACACCACCTCCGCCCTCCGACGCGTCGCTGCAGGTAACCTGCTCATGGTACTGCAAACGAAAATCTAAACGCGCCAGGGGGATAAGGGCCAGGAACCGCACCAGTTCCACCCGGCATTCATCCGGGAGCTTCAGGGCCCGTGCCTTAGTGTTGTCAAATGTCTGGNAAACGCGCCAGGGGGATAAGGGCCAGGAACCGCACCAGTTCCACCCGGCATTCATCCGGGAGCTTCAGGGCCCGTGCCTTAGTGTTGTCAAATGTCTGGATGAACCTCCACACGGCGTTTAAACAACCCAAAAGCTGTCGCCGGAACATTGAGACATAGACCAAGCCACCGCATACGACCTGCATCTGTCTCTGACTGACATAGGTCCGGTCCAACAGGGACAAAGTGGCCCCCAGGTACTTTAGGAGCTTAACCTCCCGCGGGTATGCAACCCCCAGACACCCGTCCACCTGTGCCCCCTGGACCTCCGCCAGCTGTGAGCGGCTGACCGACTTCTTCAAATTGCGGGGGATATCCCAATGTTCATATTCCTGGCGCAGTGCAAGCACCGCTGGAGCCAGTCCTCCTTCGATAGAGGTGACGTCCACGGCCTTCACCTTCTCCAGCAAATCGTAGTTGTCCAGGTAGATCCTCCAGCTAGGATTGGCTACCGTGATTGCCCGGTCCTTCCTAATTTCTGCTTCNCACGGCCTTCACCTTCTCCAGCAAATCGTAGTTGTCCAGGTAGATCCTCCAGCTAGGATTGGCTACCGTGATTGCCCGGTCCTTCCTAATTTCTGCTTCGGGCACGTTCACCCTAAGAGAACGCTCTTCGGCCCGAGCGCCGCTCCAGAGAGCGAGGTTCCTGTGCACGTGTTGCGCTATTCCAACCGAATTGGAAAAACCCATTGGTAACACCTTGGACGCCAGGTAAACTTCCCGTCCTTGCATCTCATATGGGAGGCAGGAGTCCGTGACCCGGCGATTAAACGCAAGGTACTTGTACCAGGGTGCAGGAACTGCCATTGTGTAGAAAAAACAACGCACGTCCTCTGAACTGACTACCAAAGACTCTTCCGGCTGGATGATATAGGGTGACATCAAGCTCCACATCGGGAGGGTCTCCACATCGCCTTTAAGGGTTTCTGCAATGGAATTAAATGGGGTAAGATTCATGATTAACCGGTAGACCTCCCGGTCATCCACCCATTCATCCTTGGTCACCCCAAAANCACGGCCTTCACCTTCTCCAGCAAATCGTAGTTGTCCAGGTAGATCCTCCAGCTAGGATTGGCTACCGTGATTGCCCGGTCCTTCCTAATTTCTGCTTCAGGCACGTTCACCCTAAGAGAACGCTCTTCGGCCCGAGCGCCGCTCCAGAGAGCGAGGTTCCTGTGCACGTGCTGTGCTATTCCAACCGAATTGGAAAAACCCATTGGTAGCACCTTGGACGCCAGGTAAACTTCCCGTCCTTGCATCTCATATGGGAGGCAGGAGTCAGGGACCCGGCGATTGAACGCAAGGTACTTGTACCAGGGTGCAGGAACTGCCATTGTGTAGAAAAAACATCGCACGTCCTCTGAACTGACTACCAAAGACTCTTCCGGCTGGATGATATAGGGTGACATCAAGCTCCACATCGGGAGGGTGTCCACGTCACCTTTAAGGGTTTCTGCAATGGAATTAAATGGGGTAAGATTCATGATTAACCGGTAGACCTCCCGGTCATCCACCCATTCATCCTTGGTCACCCCAAAANCCTTTAAGGGTTTCTGCAATGGAATTAAATGGGGTAAGATTCATGATTAACCGGTAGACCTCCCGGTCATCCACCCATTCATCCTTGGTCACCCCAAAAAGACCATTGAGCAGTGGCCCTGACCCAGTGTCAAAGACCTCCTCAACCCCTAAAAGCGTGCACAAACCTCTCTCCAAAAGGCCTTGGCAGACCTCCGCCCAGGCATGGGGTGGTACCATCACCCGTGGTGCTCGTTTTCCCAGCTCCCACCTTTCACGGGGCTTTATGAACTGGTCAATATTCTCGACATAGTGCCTTGCGCCTAACGTGCACACATCTACCAGCGGGACAGTGCCTATCTCCTTAGGCAGTGCTGGAGATATATTCGACCATTCAAAATCCCTTGCGGTTTTGACCTCATCACCCTTGTAGTCAATGCCACGAGTTGTAAAAAAGACATCCCAATCAAAGTGCTCCAGTCTCCCTTCCAGTGCACCTACGCGATTGACATCCTTAACTAACTCAGCTAGGCATTCTTTTACCAAAGGTGTCACTTCCCGACAGGACGGAGCTGGAGGTGGGTAAGGGAAACAAGGTGGTTTGTGTTTTCCTACCCATGGGCTTGCTGCGGAGCGGTATTACCCCCAGCAGCCACTGTCGGATCTTTAGACCCATTTCATAAACCCTCAACCCGGTAAGCTCACTCAGATCTTTTTCCTTGTCGTCTTCGTCCACTTCTGCATTGTCCAGAGCGCTGTGGCCCTGTTGCCAAAAGAGATGGCCTGGATTTTCAAAAACGATCCGGTCACCTGTTGGGTGCTGCTTCGAGCACTTTGGAGAAACCTTCACCGGCGCCACCGTGGGAGTAAAAACCCCGGCAGCCTTGGTGGCATGGGAGCCATCACGGCAATCCCGCAGTGAATTCGGTTTTGCTCCCGCCATCTGCTCAGGAGCCACTGTACCCTCCGAGTCGCCTTCCACGGCGTCCTCAGTCATTTTTTCTCGGAGGTCTTCCCTTTTCCTTTCCTCCCCTCGTCTTTCCGATCCTCCCTCGGCGCATCCTCCTTGCCTTGCTTCCCTTTGTTCTTCCCTTTGGGCTGGCCCTTGCCTTGGCTGTTTGCTTGACTCTGCCACTGCGTCCTGGAGTCGAGGTAGCTTTCTCTTCTCGCTTCTCGAAGTTCTCCGCGGGCTATGAGCGCTGTGGCCTCTGCTTCGGCCAATTCCACCTTCTGTGCTATGGCCCAGTGCGTCCCATCGGCCACAGCCTCCTGGGACTTCACCCGCTGACACAGTATATCCACTGCGTGGGCCGGCCGCCCCTTCAGCAAGGCGTCGATGGCCGTCGAGAGCGTCAAGAGCTCTCGGGCTTGCGGCCCCGTGGTCTTGCGACTGAGCACATTCCTGAAGTACAGGAGGGCCACAGGGCGTGTTGTTTGAGACTCCCCGTCCTCCCCCGCTGTCGTGAGCAAGCTCTTCCTCATGCTCCCGAGCGTCTCCAGCGCCAGGGTTCCTGGGAATCTCTCGCCAAGGGCACGTGCTTTGGTCTCCTCGGTGAACACGCCCTCTGTGTTGTTCGCCCCTGTCGTGCTCGATGTCGAGGAGCTCCTGCTCCCGTCCTCGCTGCCGCTCGAGCTGGAGCGCCGGCTCCTTTTCTTTGCTATGTATTTCTGCGCTCTCTTCACCACTCGCCTTCTCACCTTCTCCTTCGGGTCGAGCCCCGTCCCGGCGAAGAGCTCCTTCAGCTCCTTTTGCCCGGCCTTCGAGGCTTGCCGCCCGCTGACAACTTCGGTCTCCTTGTCCTTCTCCTTCTTTTGCTTTTTCTTTTTCTTTTCTTTCTTCTCCTCTGTCGCTTCTGGTGACTTGCTCCTCTTCGGCGTTGCCCCGGGTACGGCCGGGACCTCCAACGCTTCCCCGCGCCGTCGCAACCCGGCCAGCTGATCCTCTTCCAGGGCTCCTTCGGCTGTTTGCAGGCTGGTCACCCATCCTTCTTCGGCCTCTCCTTTGGCTCGACGTCCTTTCAGGGCATGGAGAAAGAAGTCTCCGGTCTCCTGTCGTCCGCAGCCGGGAGGGCAGATGTGTAGCCGGAAGGGCTGCTCTCGATTGCCCGTGTGTGCCTTGAGCACATTTTCGCAATCGGTCCCGGTCAGCCTCAGACTCAGGAATGTCCCCTCCGGCAGGGCTTCTACTCGGTGGATCTGACCTGCTACTTTTGCCACCGCTCCAAAGTAGTCGCCCTCCGTGACAACCAACGATGACCCTGGGACCAGCTGACCCAAGGGAACCTGATGCAGATCCACCACATGTCCTTCCTCCCAAGGACTCCGTCCTTCTGCATGGTGTGCTGGTCTCCTCAAAACCCCTCTGCGGGGCACAGGAGCTCCTGCTCCCGGAGCCTCTCCGCGGTGTCGACCGGCTGGCCGTCTTATCACCGCCATCGCCTTCGCTTTGGCTCTTGCTCTTGGTTTTGCCTTCGGAGCCATTGCTTCTCCGCTTTTCTCTGTCTCCTCTCTTCGATCTTTTTCTTTCTAAAGGCTTGAGCCCTTTCTCTGTGTCGTGTTCCTTTCGTCCCTCGGTCCGCAGGCCTATCTGGGGCCCGGGGTCTCCTTTCCAAGGGTGCACGTCCAAGGCTGTCCTCCTCGTCGTCGTGCCTTTCGNGTTCCTTTCGTCCCTCGGTCCGCAGGCCTATCTGGGGCCCGGGGTCTCCTTTCCAAGGGTGCACGTCCAAGGCTGTCCTCCTCGTCGTCGTGCCTTTCGTCTCGCCCACTTTGGGCCTCTTCTCCTCGCCTGTCTCTGTCTCCGTCCCTCCTCGAAGACCGTGGTTTCGCCTGCCGGCGTCGGTCCCTTGTTTCCGCCTTTGGCACAGGCTGCAGGTTTAGAGCCCTGGCCTCCCCTTCGGGGTATATCTTTCCGGGGCTGTCCTCCCGTTCCTTAGGCCCTTCAGGAGCGTCTCCGCCACTCCCGTCTGCCGCAGGAGTCCCCGAATCAGCCTCTGGCCGCGACGCCGCTTCTGCTGTTGCGTCTCTTTCCTCCTCTTCCTCTTCACCTGACTCCTCTGTGGAATCGCTGTCTGCAGCCCCCTCCTTCTTTACCTCGGGGGTTTTGTCTGACCGGGAGGTTCGGTCCGGTGTTTCCTCCGGGGTTACGGGTGTATCGGGAGCCTTCCCTTTCGGATGGTTTCCCTCCACGAGGTCGGTGAGCTCACCTGCAGCTCCCCTCAAAACCTCGGTCACCCGACGCTCCTGCTCAGGTTTGAGGTGACCCGACCGCAGGAGTCCCAGGATGCGGCTCACAGCCCGGCACGCACCACAGACCGGGGTGGTAGTGAACACCCGGCACTCGGCGCACACCATACAAGCTGAAAGCCAGAGCACTACGGATATAAAACAAACGGTTGGGAACACTTTAACCCCGGGGACGTAGGGTCATNCGGCACTCGGCGCACACCATACAAGCTGAAAGCCAGAGCACTACGGATATAAAACAAACGGTTGGGAACACTTTAACCCCGGGGACGTAGGGTCATATACATACACGTACCTTGCAAGTCAATGGTGTCCTAAAAGTTGATGGTTTAGCTTTGATGCTTATGACCCTGTCTGACTGGTACATTGTTGACATTGATGTACTCAAGATAGTTGATAGAGTTATTTTGATAGAGTTGTTTTGATAAACAGTCATTTTGATAGAGATATTAGATGTTATTTGTCCAATTCTACAGTTTTAAAAACTTTCATTGTTCCCAATCTAATGGCAATTTTGTGGTATAGGAAATTTTGGAACAGAACGATGGTGGAATCTTGCCATCTCTGATTACCGGAGGGTAGCTGACCGGGTAGCTGCCCGGAACTGCGCTCGAAACCTTCACAGTGGAATTCACGACGCGGAGGTACCTCGGCCCCAAGAACGCCACGCGAACCGGATTTCTTTTTTCATGCTCAACATCAAAGATGCTACATCCAGCATATATTGGGCTGAATTAGACATATTGTATCATGTTGTTTACCCTCTGGTTATTTAACATAGCCATGGAAAATTGCTGATTTTGGATGATTTTCCCATTAAAGCCTCCATTTATAGGGGATTCTCTAATGTGAAAAGATGTGAAAATATACCTGACCAGATGGGCATTTGGGGATGGTGTCCTTGACGAAAAATCATTCCAGTGTCGCAGTGAGGTCACCATACTGCGAGCCGCATTTTCAACATGGCGGTGTCTGAAAATAGCCATTTAATAGGGATAATATGGGATAATATGGGATAATGATGGATAATGATGGACATAGTAAATGGATAGCTATAATTTCATTTATACCCGAATTATTAGCCATTTAATAGGGATTAATATGGGATAATGATGGATAATGATCATTCACCATTTGGTTTAGGGCTACTCGATTTTCAAACAAACCCCATTGTTCCTGGTTCTAGCCCCCTTTTTTTGTTTGGTTCCTGGTCCTATACTTGAGAGATGGGCAACCTTCTGCGAATCAAATTGGGGCAGAATATTCTTTTGTAGTCAATTCTCCTGCTAAAACTACCGATCTCCCAAAGGCCAAGAAGATTTGCTGGGGTGTCTGTATCCTCACTTGTCTTGTTGATGATCAATTCATTTCGGTGTTTAAACTATCATACCCGGTATGGTTGGGAACCCTTAGCTCCTTGGCTCTCCACGTAGGAGGGAATATGGATACCTCTAGCTCCGTTGCTCCCTCGTATTCACTGCTTGGAGGATCCTCCCACTTCGTAAGTGGTAAAATATCGGTTTTCAGAAGCCGAGTTAGAAAGTCCCCGTTTCGACATCGGTTGACCAGTGGGATGGTCCTCCCAGTGGCTAGTGAAATCCCCATTCGATCACGGGGGAAAGTATCCCAGTTGTCTTCCAACTATCTCCCATCTGTATGGATAAATCTTATCCCATCGCCATGAAATATCCCATGAAATATCTCCGTTCATACTACGATTAGTAAGCCTAGTTGGTGATTGGTGACTCCCTGTTTCGCGAGGTTATCACTGAGGTTGTCCCATGTATAAAAGGGTGAACTAATCACATGGTTACACATGGTTACTCCTTCCTAATCACTTGAGAGTTAAATCCCCATTGTACCACTGGATAACATCCCATTGTATCTCAGTTGATGTCAGCAAAACTACAATGCACCGCCCATTTTTATGGCAGATTTGGGTATGGATTTACTATTAATAGTATTAAATCCCAGTGAACCCTACCAAATCAGCATGAAATCACCATTCAATAACAATTAAAGCCCATTGAACCTCACTAAATCCCATCAAATCTCCATTCAATCACCAATTAACCCCCACTAACTCATACTAAATCCCGAGGTTTCATGATGGCCCAATTCACTGCTGAATCCTCCCAAGGCACGTATGTCTCAGCTGCCCGAGCGAAGCCGAGGACATGTAGCCGTTTTTGCGCCGTGGCCAGGGGAATTTTACCCAAGAAACATGGCAAGAAATGCCGATGTTACCCTGTGGTAAACTACCATGGCTACTGAACATGGCCATAGAAATAGTGGATATTCCCATTAATTTCATGGTGATTTTCCATAGTGATGTTAGTTTACCCGAGGGTATGAGATGTTGATCCGCAAAAATGATGATTTGTTGGATTTTACAAGGGGAAATCTAATGGGAGGTAGTTTGCGAAGTTGATGTATAACTCCGAGAACTAGCCTTTTATCTAGATATATCCAAAGTGAATGAGGGAATATAAACCAATGATTAACTTGGGGGGGCATCACCTTGTCGCTGCTGAAGGAGCAAAATAGGATAATTACCACAATTCTAAGGGATTGTCATCATGTCTATTCATTGTTATCATGTTGTTTAAGGCCATGTATAATATATATATATATACATTATCATATATGTATATATATATATAGATGACACGTCATCGGGTGCTACATTCCGTCGTTGGCATCATAGCAAACAAAATCTGTTGACACAATGTCATACCCAAATCATCCACCATTTAGTTCGATGATTTTCCCATTTGAACCTCCATTGGGGATTTTCCAGCAAGCCACGTTTGATGACACCGGATGGTACATAAACATAAACATTTCAAACACCAAGGTACTATATACTTTGAGCCAATCTGGAAAACACACATCACCCGTTCGGATGTTCAGATGAATCATGTTTTGTCAGATCTGAAGAGAGACAAAACGGTTCAATGTAGTAGAATCCTTTGCTTCAAAGGGAGAATGGTTGAAAGGCAACAAGTGGACTTGGACATGAAAAAGAAGAACCACAGGATTGAGCAAATTGGTGGTAAGACAAAAAGTAGAATCACCATCCACAAACAAGAAACACACCACTTATCAGTACACCACGTAAACCACACTAAAATCCGAGGAATCTGTGTTCGAAAGCACACAAAGCAGGATAAGTAAAGCGGTGCACATAGTTCAAAGTAGCACACTATGAATATACTGTAATACCAGTAGTCCCAATTACTGTATATACCAAATTCATTTTTCAAACAATTCATGCAATTTTCATGATGAGATGATATAAAATGTATGAGAAAAAACATCGGATTGTTGGTTGGTTCAAGTTTCGAAACAACTCCACATCTTAATCTCCAGCCCTTCTTTTGGCAGAACGACATTGGCGCAGAACTTCTCGCTGGCTTGCTGGGCGGCTGGTCCGTGTCCATGTGTGTCCACCGAGAAGCCAGGCTAAGCGTAGCGGTGACAGCTGAAGAAACTATTCAAACTTAACCCTGAAGAAAGCTGATTTTGGTCCATTCTTAGTACAGTAAACTCAGTAAACCAGGTCAGTTTTTGGGGTACACATTTTTGTTGACCAATATCACCATGTTAATGTCATCTTGTCCGCGGAACAGAGTGACAATCCCCTAACGGAATGCATTCCACCAAAGTTTGTAGGGACCGTCTTCTGTGGTATCCTCCTACTTTGCATGAGATCAACTCTAGTGTCGAAATCCTGACTTCAATCTGCCGACTTGTCTCATAGATGATTGATGATGATAGATTATGAACAAATTGAATGTAACTTGATGATAGATGGCCAATGATACCCTCTGGTAAACTAACATAGCTATGGAAAATCACCATGTTTAATGGGAAAATCCACTATTTCTATGGCCATGTTCAATAGCAAACTGTTAGTTTATCAGAGGGTATCATCTATCATTTACCATTAAAAATCACCATGTAGTGTGGATTTTCCCATGAAAAATGGTGATTTCCCATAGATCCCATAGTTATGTTACTTTACCAGAGGGTAGATAGATGGTAAATGATAGATGGTAATCAAATTGTCATAAGGTGATAATGGTAACTTGATGATAAATGATAGATGGTCATTGATGATGATAGATGGATGATAAACAACACACTTCCGACTTGTCACACGGATCATGACCGCATCAGCCTGGGCCACCGGCTTGCCGGTGGCCTGGATCCACTGGGATCAGCTGTCCCAAAAACGATGGGAAAGGCCGGTCAGCAGGGGATGTTGAAATCACAAACCGCATCTTATCAGGTGAAGAAACAAAAGTGAGCATCAAATGTATATTATATATACATATGCTAATATGTATATACTGTAATTATATGTATATGTGAACATATGTGTATATTTATATTGATATGTTTCAAGCAAACACATATCGACTCAATATCGGCGAAACATCAAGCCGCAAAAGCCGCTAAAGCCGCTGGCATCTGCTATGCAGCAGGGTGTCCGGCTTCTGAACCGTGCCATTTACACTTCCCAATCACAGCTCCTAATATCGCTATGACTCAAACATGGTAATTATAAGGCAATGTGGATGTCAAACACCGACATTCACTAATCCTAGTCGTTCCCTGGTCTTCCATCTTGATCTGTAGTATTTTGGAGGTAAACGACCCACATTTCGCATCCAAGATAAGTATCACTTACATAGCTTCCAAAATAAGTATTTATGTATCATCTCAGTGTTATATCAAACATATACATATATATATATATATATACATGTTGTCATATATTACTATATATATATATATCATTATTATGACAGTGACATAGTGCATAATTATTTATCATCACACTCTTCCAGATTGGATCCCACGCTGATCTGCTGTAATCGCCACACCACATCTTCTTGGAAGAGATGGCTGAACAATCAGCGGCTTCCTGTACAGTACAATATACAGTCACTTCCCAAAGCCAATTAAACATCAAGTTCGGGGTGCTTCATGGTGGCCCAAGATGGAAAATCATGTCCTCCGACCAGTTGATTTGTGTGTACAATGTTTGGAAATCTGATGTCTGCAGCCAGAAAGGATATATAACAGTCATGAATATTCACGTAGGGATGCATCATGATGCATCTATATTATATTATATCACATTGTATATGATTTACACATCGTATATCTCATACATCATTTATATGTATATATACATCAATCTATTTATACATCTATATATATATATATTATATATATAATTATATATATGTACACACACCAAATCAATAAATTGATTAACACATGGTTCGCGGATTCTAGATATCTTTAGCTAATTTCTAGCCGTTCAACGGTTCATCTGGCTCGGTGGAATTTTGGTACCGGAGACCGATAGTGCCATTGACACTGTCTCATTGCAAACTTCAGCGCCTCGAACCACTCGGGGCATGGGGCAATCCGGGGGGCTTTCATCTCACCTACAATCAATGGCCATTTCAGGTACCAGTTTATTGGAGCTATAGCTACCATTTTTTGAGGCCTATCTCAGGGCTAAGCAAGGGGATATGGCTCTATACTATAGTACCTACGCTTTTACAAGAAACCATTAAACAAAAAAAACAAATCCAACAAATTCCGAAACAAAAAACAAACGCTTAAAAAAAAAATGAACAATAGCTAAAACATTTCCAAATAATGAAATAAATCGTATGGAAATATATGGAATGTTCCATGAGAGTCCCCATAATGAGTGTCCCCCTCCATAGACGAGAAACGTATCTTGGAGGCACCACCCTGTACAACCCCGCAAGATAGCTTTGATTTTGAAACAGCCTGCTGGACACATTCAGGAAACCTGTATGTATTCATAATGTAAATATAAATATAATATATAAATATAATATGTATATATATATATATATGTGTGTGTGTGAAATATTGAGCATCAAACAATGTCTTGAAGCCTTGGCATGGATTGGCTCTGGATTCGATTTCTTCCCGGGCTGCTAGGGTTCCATCTTACATTGGTGGAGAGTCAAGAATCTAGCTACAGCATGCTACAGCGAGCCAGGATGGAATTCTGTATGCATTTCACCTTGAAAATGCGTAAGATTGCCAACATCACATCATCAAATTGATGTTGAATCTCTCAGTTTAAGAGGTTCACATTGCTGATTAAGCCTTCTCTTCACCAAAATACATTAAAATACACCATGTATCACTATGTCTTGTTGTCGTGAGGGGTTTCTTCATCGGAAATAGGGATAGAAACCTTACAAATATCAGAAAAAAAACACCCGAATCCCCAAGATATTGGAGAAAGAACATCAAGGGATGCATATGCATGAGTAATATCACCCTGGCACCTCACTTTTGGACACCAAGATTTAACAGTATCTTACTGGTTCTTTCTTACCTGATGTGTGCAAATCATTCTTCGACAATTTTCACAATCAGAAATAAACGGGTATTCCCATGGTATTCAATCCCATGTTTTCCTTACTGATAATGAATTTGGGCGACCTCCGCTAGTCGCAGTCGCTTGCCAAGCTACGTCCTCACGCACCTTGCTCTTCAAGTCGTCCGGCCTAGGAAGGACCAAGAACTCTCACCAGTTACTTCAGTTGGTTAATAACCACACTTGGATCATCCATACCCTCTGGAAATTAACATAGCTATTGAAAATGGCCATTTATAGTGCATTTTCTCATTAAACATTGTGATTTTCCATAGTTATGTTAGTTTACCAGAGGGTAAGGGTTTCTCAGAAAATAATGTATACCCTATGGGTTTCTTGTGATCAATCATGGGATTTTAGGCGTACCCAATTTTCAGACAAATCTATGGAATCCCTTCCACCTAGTATCAAACACCCCTCTAGAAACCCCACCTTAATACCGGATGTAATCATTTTGGGGTCCATTGTTAGGGGGTATTTAAGATTAGAAGGATGGGATCATGTGTATGTATGTATATATATATATATATTTATACATATATCACAGTATAAATATATTAGAACACAGAGATGGATTGACGAGTCGGATGTATTTCATGAGTTTGGCTGTTTCACCCATCCAATCGTAGGTGTTTCCACCCTTTCAACGCCAACTTTGGATATCTCTTCATCCACATGGCAGGATGTACATACAAGGGGACCCCAAACGATAGCGAAGTTGGTTGATAAACGTCAGGAACTATAGCTCAATTACATGTATATATATATATATACATATTATAACTAATGTAATATATATATATATAATTGTGTACTGATATATATATATATATACTGACAACTATAGTTTAAGTCTAAATCAATCATATCCCGTTTCTAAACCCTTGTAATCTTGGTCAATGCAAGTGGCATCTGCTTCAAAGCTTTTACTTGGAGTCGGTGCAAGAGCAACTTCTGAACATGGGGATATTACTTTAGATGCCAGGATGTGATGTAATATATCAACCAACAAAAAAAAAGATGCCACAAAGTGTTCTCACTTTCCGATCTATTTTGGGAATGCTATACGGTGGTTTATCAAGATATAAATATAAACCATGCTATCTTCAGGATTACTTATCTGTTTTAGTAAATTTAACTGGTGTAGTTGTTTAAGGGAATCCTAGGGGATCCAAGGCAGATGTAAATCGCATCCCCCATATGTACCCCATTCAAAGAACTCAGATCTTCCCAACATGCCACGTATATATATATATATGCATTTCTGTATAATATATATATATACACATATTGTATATAAGTATCTACTATGCTTCTTGCATGTGAAGAAAGCAGTTACTAAGTGGGATACAACCCCAAGCTTCTGCTGGATATGATATTCACCCCTGCAATCCCCACCTTCACCGCATGGGGCCACCTTCAGGACATGTAAAAACTCAGGAAAATTGACATTCGCTCCGGGAACCTATCCATAAGATTGGTTACCAGCCAGATATCTTCCCAGTACATTTACAGAGATATGGAACAAATCCTAAACATCCACCATACTATTTTGACCAATTCCTGAAAAAGTAACAAACAATATGTTCTATTTTTTTCCATATCTGTCATATCTATTCATATCTAAGTTAGCCAAACAGTTTTTGTTGGTCACACATATCCCCGTTGGTGCTGATTTCCTCCATTTTCTCATGGTTTTCGACCCACTTTCCAAGTCACATGGACGGCATCCGCTTGAAACTCAGGTCCGGCTTCTGCAGCCAGGCACGATATTTCACGACGGGTTTCAGACGACTCAAAACATACCGGATCGTTCATGGTTCATAAGGATTCCCATAGTGAATTATGATATAGTATGAATTAATGATTTGATTAGTTTGGGTTAGTGGTTTGATTCCCAAATTCTGATATATTGTCATCATTCATTAATGAACCCGAACTCAGGCTATTTGCAAATAGTCACAAATAGTCGAACAATCATTTACAGGGACTTCACGGCGCTGCTATGATTTATCTAGCATGATGGGTTATACTAATCCTAAAATTGAGTAAGAACATCGATTATTGTGGCAAAATCTCAAGGGTTGAATGTTGCAACATTCATTCCTAAATTATCCTAAACTAATATGGGAATGTAAGTGATTTTAAAAAGGAAAAACATGGCGATATCACGACATGGAATGGAACATACAACCAACAAATGGAAACCGATTGGATTGGACAATCACTCAAACATGCGGGTGTAGTGGTGTAGTATGATAAATTGATGGAGCAAAATGGGGTTATGATGTTATACATGACCAACAACTGCAAATCTGTTGGAAAATCCATAAACTTCAACGATGTGGAAAGATTCCCAGGTCATTGGTTCTCAACACTGAGATTTGTTTTTTCCTTTGTCCACTTCAAAGAAAACATGAGGCTCACTCTTTGAAGTAGTTGTCTCAAAAGAAAGGGAAATGAGGTATATAGATTGTTCCTTAGGATTCGAGTCCCTAATTTTAGGAGACTAGAGGCGTGACTTGGGCTCCATCGTCATGAAAGTCGGGAAAACAAGGGACAACGAAAATCGGAACCTGAGTCGTCATGTCAATGCTGCACTTCAGGGATGTATCCAGAATGTTGTGGGTCTCGTAAACTGACACGGGTTTGAACATGTAGCATTTCTCTCAACTGGACTGCGCTGGAATGTGGGCAAGACTGTGGCTCCATCTGATTTTTTTCCGGGTATACCAGGTACCCAATTTGAAACATCATGAAATATCCAAGTTAAGTCAACTTTTAGTCAGTTAAGTACTTTGAGTTCAAAACTGGATCAATCTTTCTGCACCTGCACCAAGACCACCTCGGCCTTGGACACCCAAGTTCTGGCCTGCACGCGCCCTAGCTGCGCCACCCGTTCTGTGACCTCACCCAGCAGTGGAAGGTTGCAAAATGTTGCACCAGTTGGTAACCATTGGAATTCCTACGAGACACTGGGCACAATGGGATTATAACGGTTATCACAAGATGTTTACCATCTACCAACTGGGGATTCGGATTTCGCAACCATCCACAGTATGGAACTGGTTTATACAACAAAGGGCTCACGTGAGCAGGTACGGGCACCCCAAGGATGTGCTATCTGTATCTGCTTTCGTACTGACTAACTGGGATGAACATCCAATGATGCCCGGAAAGCTGGCACTGTGGAAATGGGGTTCTACTTTGCTGACAAATCACAGGTTCTATATCATCTCAAAGAACAGTCCAAACTCCAGCCTACCACAGATGTTTCACCCAGCCTGAGGAAAGTTATGCATGCCACGTCAAAAAATACAAAATCCTACTGTTCTATCTTCTCAAAAGATTCTTTACACTAGGATCACTAGCTTGGAAAAGTTCATCCAAAAAGCAAAGGTTCGAACATCTGCTTAAACTCATTGATGATTTGGACCAGACAGAGAAGTTCATCATCCTTCTCTGGTTGAAATGCTACATCCTTGATGCTTGGGCAACTTGCCGTTCACATATCGTCCCCTACTATGGATCCTGCAACTGCCGATGCTCCCAAAACAAACAAAAACACCATCCACAAGCATTTTTACCCTTAAACATAACACTTGTCCTGTTAAATTAATATCAATTTTGTTTGATTGTTGTTGCTTAAATCCCTACTCTTGCTGGTTGCATCTCTGCTTTTTCCACTTTTTTAGAGAGCATAGGGGCCCATCCTCAACGGGGCGGCCCTTCCCTCTCACGCACCTGTCTGAGGTTGTTGAAAGCGTCGATCTCCACTTCCTCGCCAATAACTCTCGCTGGAGCCTGGCTCAGTTGGATCTGGGGGTTTCCATCAATGGTGGTACCCCAAATGGATTTTTTTTTTTGTGTATGGACAATCCTATGAAAATGGATGATTTGGGGTACTCCCCCATTTACTGGAAACCTCCATTTCAATCATGGGGTTGCCAATTAAAAGGCAATTAAGAATGAGATATATTGGGGATGAATATAATATAATGACCAACTTATATAATCAATCTTATAAACAGAGCGTGTGGTTCGTCTCAAACCTGCTGAAAAAAATGCTTGGTATTGTAGATCACCATCCCGAACCGCCAAGTAGCAACGTAAAAACTTCGAACATTTCGTTTCATAAACCTATTCAACTAATCATAGATATATTATCATGATATATACACAATAGTTTCCCTAACCTCGTTCGTAAGCAACTTTGCCAACCATGGGGCACCACCAACTTCTCATAGGCCAGACTTCCAACTTGCGCACCTTGAACTGCTCCGCACGAGGCCCCTTGATGGAGACGGCAGATTCCTAGGTGCGACCCGGGGTGGAACCTTGGAGGAGATCCCCATTTGGGTATGGGTCAAAATTAGATACCCCTAAAATTGGATTGTTAATACTAAACATAGACTAAAATCTGTGGTCCCATAGGGCTTAAATTTTGACTCATTCGCATTTGATAAACCTTTGCCCTTACCAACACTTGAAGGGCCTCCATGTCCTCCTGCAGCTGCAGGTCCGCATACACCTCTCCATCCTGGTGGTGGAAGACTGGCTTGAGAAACGTGAGGCGCGGCTCCGGCTGGTGGTCATCCTCTGTCACAAAGTGCAGGTATGACGACAGTGAGTGAATGTTGCCGATGTGGACCAGCCGGTGGGTGACATGGTTGGTCTGCGGCTTCACAACCTTCAGGTAGAGGGTAACATAACAACAAATAGCGGTACTACCAAAATCTGCGTATAATTATTGGCATCCGCCCCTATTAATAAAATGATGTATTAAATCCTGGGCGAACATTCATGTTTTAATATGATCATGATGATAGTCAAACCGATTGACTTGATGATCACAATCCAATCTGACTCGGATACAACTCCAGATGTGCAAGTCGAAAGTCAAATCCAGTTAAACAACCAAAACTAGATGGGGTTATAACCAACCAGAAAACCTCTTGTAATAAAACATTGCAATGGAAAATCCTCAATATATTTCGATGATATTCCACTAAAACCTCCATTTATAGGGAATTATCCAGCCAGCCATCACCAGCATTGACATCATACTGTAATACTTCATGTATCTCTATAATTTCTTACATTCTATGGGCTGCCAGATTGGCCCGAGCTGGTGGAAAAATTGGATTCTCAGTTCATGGACTATGAAAAATATGACAATCCCCAATCTATCAAGGGATATGGGTAGGTCAATAAATCCCAGTTTACCCAAAAAATCACTCATTCTCAGCTGGGGTTAGCTTGCCACATGTGGTTCCACTGGTTGTTTTTGAGGCCACTGCCAGCGATTTGAAGGCATTTGCGAAGAGCAATTTCACCATTGTTTGGTTTCCTGCAGAGCTGGAGCGCCCGAAGCCCGGTGAATTGAACGATGTTTGTGACCTCTGATGGGAAAATCATGATACGCAATGAGATTTTGGGATACACTATAGACTATGCGTTCATCGTCTGTGTTCAGACAAAACCGTATCATTTGATGGGTAATGACTGTTAAAAATCCATTTCACTGGGTTTGCCTGAGTCTTCTTTTGAAGTCTAGGGTCCGATTCACGGTAATCATCACTGTGGATCGTTGACAGTTTGGTGGTAGCCATGGTTTTCTGTCGCCTGTCAGTGTGGGAAGGGTCAACCCTAGGATGACACAGGAACAAACCAAAGTTCTAGACATGTTGATTCATTGATTCATACAGTTTTCAGATGCGCAAATGTAGCTGTGCCCAGTGTCAAACATGTAGAAAACATCCGCAGAACATGAGCTAGATGTCCTTGACCTCAGATGGAAATGGATGGACTCCTTCAATGCGCGCAGGAAAAGGCTTGCTTGCAGTAGATACTATCAAGTCATATAAAGTCAATCACGTATTCAGAGTCGAATCCGCTGGGGGTATCTCTCCATCTTGGAGCATTCTTAGTGTTGTTTGTCGTCGTCGTCATCATCATCGTTGTGCTACAACCGCTTCTTATGTCAATAGAGATCCGAAATGCCATTCAAAAAATCAAAAAACTGTCTGGCCACCCACACTGACCCACGGTGCTCCGGTGCTCGCCTGCATTGAAGGCGAGTTGCATGGCAGTCAAACCGTCCTTGACGGCGCTAGTGGCGCTTTGTACAGGATTTCGTGGGGCGATTCCCGGCTGACAGCTGACAGCTATTCAACTGCCAATGTGTGACACAAACAAAAATGATTCCCTGCATCATTCCCCAAAAAGCCACAGCTCTACATTCTATCCATGAGATTGGGATGATTAAAGTGTCATTCTATGAGATACAATCCATCCATTCAATCCATGACAAAGAAAAATAAACAATCATTCCTCAACAGTTCAGTGTCCTCTTTGAGCATCAACATATCTTTTGGGAGGATGGTTTCCAAAAAAAACATACAAAGATACAAGCGATGGTTCAAACATACTGAACACATGGTACACGTTGCATCCCCTTTCAAGACAACAAACATTTCCAAACAAGACTGCAACCCAACCAACGCCTGATAGCAAACCAAGCTTATAATGACTATGACTATGTCAGTATGTCAAACATATACTATATATCATTATATAATACTATATAATATGATATACAAATCCATTTATGCCATCACAGTAAACTACCCCATCATCCCCATGGTATCCCCATTCTTGTTGGTGAAAACTTCCACCATTTCCAGCTGAAACCTTCGCATTTCTCACCGTTCCTGGGTGACGTTGGCATCAGCTTTCGCATCCAACAGCAACTGCACCAGCTCAGCACGGCCTGTACAAGGTGAGGCCCCCTAAGTTGACGCACCGAACTTGGGTAAAGCTTGGGTTTATGTATGTTTATGTTGGATGAAACATGATGTAACTAGAGATAACTAGAGTTAATAGGTTTACAATCGGACTTACAACCAGGCAGATCGTAGGAAATACATGGTCCCCGAGTGGGGGGGGGTAATAAATCTCGAGCAGTTGAGGTTGCCCCACCACCTTCCAATGGATAATGCATCAAGGGTTCCTGAATGTCCTAATATTTCACATCACCCCACAAAGGGGATATGATCTCCAACAGATATGTGAAACAAATCCCCAAAACAGGACATTAAACACCCCGCCCCCGGAGGTAATCTGATTGAATGGGATCATAATCCGGAAGACCAGGCTTTGGCAGGTTCTGTTTTGAACATTTTTGCTGGGTCACTGGGACCGGGACCCGCGATACGCCATACCATTCGGAAACTACCCCAGATTTTGTATCTAAGCCGATGGTCCTCTAAATTTCAGTAGAACCAGTCTTCGCCATACACATGGAGATTCTTGACTGATCATTTAAGCCTCGGTCTGGCTGTCCAATCGGGAATTTTCGCGGATTGGTAGATGTAGGTAATCACTGCGGATCCTCCAGATGTAGGTAATTTTCGTTCCTTGGCAGTCAGCTTATCATTTTTTTTTGGTTGGATCGGTCTTGGAGAAGACTGCATTGGGCTCTACAGTGAAGTTACGCAACCTGTCCATCAGCAAATCGTGGAGCTTTGTCAATGAAAGCTCCTTTTAACGTTGTTCTTTGGAGTTGAGATGGGTGTTGGTCAGATTGGACCTCAAATTTCAAGGTTTACTACATGTCAGATTTCCAGTACTCCGTTTGCTTGACCCAAACCTAAGTCGAAGGAGTCATGTTGTTCAAAGCCCATGTCGAATATCTATCACGTGGTTGGGAAACTCTTAGCTCCTTGCTTGGCTCCCCATGTAAAAGGTATATGATTATATCCCCATGATACTCCCACGATACTAACTGGCTAAGTCCTCCAAGTTCATTATTTTTCATGAAATGTACCCTCTGGTAAATTAACAGTTTGCTATTGAAAATGGCCATAGAAGTAGTTGATTTTCCCATTAACCATGGTGATTTTCCATAGTTATGTAAACGTTTACCAGAGGGTAGACCCCAAGAAATATCGCACAATCAATTCTCATACTCCCAAAATCTCGGTTAGCCGCAGCTTTTGCCCAGCCTTGTTCTGCCGCGACCAGTAAAGGGAAAGTTCCCTTGCAGTGGAATACGGAAAATGCAGGGTCATGTAGGGTCACCATGAGAATTCATCTGATATTCTCTTTTAGAATCAGCGTCCCAAACTACAAGAAAAAAATGACTCGGTTTTGGCTGTGATCCCTACCTATGGCTCACTTTTGGTGTAGATTTCGGGTCTTAGGCAGTGATTTCTGTTGTAGAATCGGTGCTATGTTGGATCAGTAGGGACACTCTGTTTATAAGTTTGTGGCGGGGGTCAGCCATCCGCTAGGGAACTGGGTACAACATGGTACAACTGGATTGCTTGCGGAAACCGTTTCAGGAATTCTCGGAATCCAACCCAATTCCCGGGGGGAAAAGCGTACGTTTCCGAAAGGTAATCTAGTAATCCCGTCTTAGTAACAAACACACCTCAACTAATTAGTTCAATATTGGACCTTTTCATTTTCAGCTTCCATGTTTGTCAGTATTTTTTTAAGGGGATGGGATTACACAAGTGATTTGTTATGGGGTCTTTCCTACTTTTGCACAATCATTGCAGTGATGTTTAGGTCACAAACCTACAAGCTCAGTTACCAGATATCTCTTAACTGGATCGGGTTTGTCCAACATGAGGTCGACTTTGCAACGTGGCAATGTCACTTCTGGAAAAAAAAAACAATCGTTCGAACCCTCTGTGAATTTTGATAATAGCAGGTGTTCAATAGCGCGACCGATTGAAATATGAATTTTGATTATGTATCTTGAAAACCAAACATGGCAACGGAAAATCCCCTCTCCGTGGAGGTGCTACTGGAGAAATTCATCCGTTATCATTGCCATGTTTGATTGCCAGAGGGTAGGGTTGCATTTGTTTGCAATTCAATACAAAGAGGAATCCCGCGGGAATAGTTCTTTGCACATCAAAACTATTTCCTGGAAGCTACCACAAAGACACCTTGAAACCAAGGTGTTTGGAATTGTTTGATATATTTTGCTTTGGTTTTTAGCATGAATGTTCAAAGTTCCCAAACAAGTTCCCTCCAGTAATAGACTACCCCAATGCTCTGACAATGTGGTCGTCTAAATGGTGGGAAAGCCCTTGGGAATCATTTATCCCAAACAGAGATGCCAATTAAACCCAGGACCAGAACATGGATATCATATTGGTTCATGTACATCATATATATATATATATGTGTATGTATATATATATATATATGTATGTGTATATATATATATATATGTATATATATATATACACTAAACAAATTTGGCAATATCAATCTACGCAGAACTGTATTAAACCTATTTCCATCAGCCAGTTCTATACATCATATGTCCCATTCGTTGAAGTCGGTCTTGAGTCCACACCCGGCCCCAAAGAGCTATTTTGATAGCCTCGTGCAAAACCACAAACATATTACATGGGTCCATGAAGTCCACAATGGTCTAAGCAGATGCACTCAAGCCCTTCCTAAAGGTCCCATTGAACCATCATTATTGATGTTTAAATAAATAAACAAATATATATATATATGCGGGTTTCCTAAAATGGGGGTACCCAAAAATGGATGGTTTATAATGGAAAATTCTATTAAAATGGATGCTTTGGGGGTACCCCTATTTTAGGAAACCTCCATATATATTATTTCATTGGTTCTGATCCATCTGCACTTGGCCCGGCCACTGGATCTCCATCCGGTGGGTTTCCCCAGCGACTGAACAAACCGTACCTCCGCAGAAATCTTGGGATCATGACCACTGCGCAAGATCCTGCAGAGGTGAGTCACATCCGAATGGATTATCATCCTGAGCACTGGATGCAGCATCAATGTGTTTGGAACTACCAGCCCAGGTACACATGGGTGAAACTAATGGTGCTAAAAGCTTAATGTTTGAGCATAAGGTGCCTGGGCCTCATCTTATATCACTCCTGCTGCAGTTGCAAGTGTCTAAGATTGTTCTTAAAAGCAAAGATCTGTTGGGATTAATGTATGTAGTATTTGTGGGATAACGATGGGACTCCTCAATAGTCCTGTTGTATTATCAATTCCTTGAGTGGGGCTAGAATGAGTTGAATGCCAATCACATGGGAGGATCACATGTTCCTTCACAAGTGGTAGGGGCTTCGCATGTTTGGAAAAAAAACAACTAAAGAGCTTTCTGACAATGTTCCAAAGGGGGGTTGTCTCAAACTGGGTAGAGTATACCCCCAAAATATGATTTTAGATGGAGGAAAAATGCCGAAACCATGATACATGACTAGATTTGGTATTTTGGGGTTTCCGATTCTGATCCTCGTCGGTTTGACTGAAAATAGGGTTTCCCAAAATCGCGAAGTTAATATTGTTTTCTCCATTATCATAAGGACAAAGCCACACCATGTTATTTGGTGATGCTTGTGATATACACAACATATCATGTTTATATACATTTACAATGCATGTATATATACATATACACATAATACTGGTGTTATAAACTATACATATATTAAATATACATATTTATATGTATATGTGTATATATATTATTGCAAAATTATGTAATAGTAAGTAACACATACTTGTTATAACACAAATACATGGAGGTTTCCCAAAATGGGGGGTACACCAAGTCACCATAGGTTTACTAAAGCAGTAATAATGACTTGGATGATTTGGGGGTACGACCATTTTAGGAAACCTCCATATAGGATTATACATTATTATAGGTCAAATATATGGAATTATAGGTCAAATTATAGGATTGTAGGAAACCGCACCTCCGGACTTCTTCCTTGTCTCCCGTCCTGCCAGCCGGCTATCCGTAGACCCAATGTTGGGGGGACGCAGCCATTTGGAGCTTTCAAGCAGAAATAAGTTTTAGCTTAAACACTGTATTTTTCGAGCTTTCATATGGGGATGGGTCAAAACCTATTATTATCAATTTTAATGGGATGAACATCCATTTACCAGCTATTTTGGGGTTCACTAGGGTCCAGGGTTTTGACTCGTAGCCATATCTTTAAAACAGTTCAAGATCTCATGTGTTTTTCAACATATGCTGCAAAATACCATGATTTGGTTGGTACATCCATGTAAATCAAACACACCTTCTGTCAGGACACTGCCATCATTCTAGATATGATCTATTCATGATTCATTCAACCAAGCCCCCTGATTCCAAATATGTCAAGGTCATGAACATTGACAATTTCCAACACATATCTATAATATGTTCCAAAGTTTGTGGTTTATTGCGCTTGGTGGTCTGAGATTGTGGTAAAAATTGAATGATCATTTTGATGTGGGGTTTTGGACACGCCTAAGTTGCGAACGTGCCATGTCACACCAAAAAGCCATGTCTCTGTCCTAATTGCGTGCACCAGCGCAGCAGCATCTGTCATAGTGCTGTACGGCAATGCACTAAGGAAAGCAAGGCATAGGCTGAATGGATATAGAACAAGGAACAGATTCAAACAAACCTAGTTACTGGCAGTTTGTTGGAGGGTTGGGCGTGGGTGAAATACAAGAAATGACTAGTGGCACTCGCACCCGTGCTCAGTTTTTCCCTGAATTTGTTGTGGTTCTTCTTCTACTCTTCCGGATCAGAGCCTAATACAGCTCAAAACAGGCCGCATCTGTTCACATATTTCTTGGGAAACAAAGCAATGTGGGGGTTAAACACATGTTATTTCCAATACGAGATTCCCAGGTGTTGGGATCTCCAAATCCAGACATGCACGCTTTAAATCATGGGAAATTGTATCACAAGCCTACCGCATGACCTAAATCTCCCACTATGAAAAGAACCCTCCATAAACATGTCCTGGAAATACCCTCTGGTGAACTAACATAGCTATTGAAAATGGACCATTTATAGTGGATTTTCCCATTGAAAATGGTGATTTTCCATAGCTATGTTAGTTTACCAGAGGGTACATGAAATATTCCTGATTACCTTTCGGTACTCAATCTTGGCACTTGGAAATACTCTATAAATTTGGATTTTCTTTGGGCAAAATGATCTGTGAATGATATGGAGCTCTTGGGTTGGGGTAGTCTGGCAGCAAGATGCGCCAAACGCCAAAGGGATCATCATTGGTTGATTTTCAGTGCCGTTAATCTGCCGTCAAAAAGAACACATGTTCTTCAACACAAAACAACTGTGAACTTAGTATCCTCATATATCCCAACTGATGACAAAACACTGAATCATTGAAGTAACCAAGCTTTAATGTGGTGAAAAACCCAATCAGACCCAAGAGACATCGCGCAGGAAGAGACTCGACAATGATGTGATTGGGTCTGCATCGCTGTCATGTCAACCCAAATACCTTTTTGATCCTTTTTGTACAATGTGAGGCCCCCTAGTTATAAGTTGGTTTATAAACCCCATTAAATATAGTTATAAGTATCATAAACCATAGTTATTGGAGTTATAAACCAACTTAGCTATCTAGGGGGCCTCACATTGTACCCGTGTTCTCAGAGCCACATGGTGCATAAAACACTGTGGAATACAATATGTGTGGAACAAAAAAACATCGCAAACCCACCTCTTAAGGGGTAGGATGGGTACAATAATAATGTGGGAAACCCAATGCCATAGACCTACCATAAACAATCATAAACAAGCTGATTTAGGGGATGGCGTATTATTAGGTTTACCACTCTATTATCTTTATCTGGATCAATTATGATAGTTCACCAACTAAAAGAAAACTGAAATAAGGTCATTTGGGCATGATTCGCTTTGCTAACCATCATTCCAGTGACGTTACAGTGAGGTCGTGATAATTTGTCCAAATAATATCACCTTTTTTCACGAACCCCCCAACCTTAGTTAATCAGCGCAGTTTATCAAGAACACTAACAGGAGAACCGTGGTTGCCACGGTTCCACCGTTCGACAGGATAGAGGCATTGATGCCTCATCCGCTCGTCTGATCGGGGATCTGGATTGGCTGAAAGTGTTAAAGCAGACACCTTTTTTTGTTTAAAGGACCAATTTAGACAGCTCCAGCGAGTGGTCTCAAAATGTTTGAACAGTATCTGCCTTCGCATCCTCTAGATCGGAAAGCTGCAGTTGACTTTGTTCCCAGTCCACAGTGCAGAGTTTTTCAGCAGACCATAGGAGCTTGTTGGAATCACCCCATCAGACGAGCACTCGGCGGCATCTTGTCTCCCACTGAGGCTCCACATCAGTGGGAAAAGGGTATGTTGAAAATATGGATATGGATCAAACTTTGCATGTTGAGATCCTCAAACACATACGCAAAACCTGGCAGTTCATTCGAAAACTGGAAATGTTGCCTTTACCATGCTTGACCCATACATATTTTCCATCGTGAAAACGGAAGGAGGAAGCCAGGATTGACATGAAGCATTTGCGCGACCAATAACGACCGACCCATGTGCAATCCCAAAAAGAAAAAAACGGTGTTCCAAACCAAGAACTGCAACTGCAACTCCAGATCAATTGGATCGGTGATCTTCTCATGTCTCTTATGCTGATCTAATATAATCTAATTATGTTCTTGGGTGGATTCAAAGCTGTTTGTTTGGTACCACATTCAACTTGCCTGTTATAATCCGGACGCTTGGCGTTGATTATGATCCCATGTTCTGTGGTCAGTTAACTTTACCACATGTTTCTTGGCTCCAATCCCCACCTCCAGGAATTCCCGCATGTTCTGGTAGCTAATTCCTGATACAAACTCTTTCTCTTCAAATCTCCAGTTGCAATTCCAGGATTGTTCGGGAATCCATCCAGCCATTGCCATCCGCAGCAGATGCTCTTAATACGTTCGGGAGGTGTCCACTTCCACCACGCTCGGCTCACGATCCGGGCCGACAGCCGCACGTGGGAAAACCAGACCTCCGTTGGGCATCTGCAATCGGCGCAACGGCCAACTTGTGACACCAGAAATTCATCTGTGGCATTTTTTCTGTGAAACTTGGGTAGAACAAAAATGTTGGAACAAAAATAGGAAGGTGAAAGTGAAAAAAACAATTGGAAGCCTGAAAACGATTGGTGCCCAAAATTGCACCAAACTCCGTTGCAAACTCCGTTGCATCTGTTCTTCTCTCTTAATTTGGGAGGCTGAATTCCTCAATGTCGGGGATCTCATGCTGAAACAAACGTCACCCATTCTCATCACGTTTTCGTCGAGAAATTCCTGACAATTTGCAGATTCTACTTATCCCACTTATAACCAAGGGTATTTCACCTACTTGGTAAGTGGGATGACCCACTTAGTATGAGAAATACACATGTCACCATAATAACATCGCTCAGGTTATCCTCAAAGTTAAAACCAAATGGAAAGCATCAGATTTCTGGTGTATCAGGTTCAGATCGACACTGCTGGTGACCTGAACATAGCTGAATAAAACGGAGGAGATGGTCACTCACTTTGGATGCACCTTCGACAGAAAAGAGATGCATGATATGATCTTCTCAAATATAAAACCAAAAGCCAGGGACCAACCAATCAAAAATTTGGAAACTTGTAATTGGTGTACCTTCTCTGCGCTACATGTTCTCAAATGCCATAGTTCTTTTCACCGTCACCATCCCCTCTTTCTGTATAAAAAGGCGCCACTTTGGGAATGTAGCGCAAAAATTGAAAAATCACATCTCAATATCAACTGCTGCTTCAAAATCTCTGACCTCATCAAATCCACAACCCACCGGTGGCCAAAACCACGCAGCATGGGATGTTTTTGGAAAGAGGATTCTGCTTCGGAAACTGACAGTGACCTTGGAAAACTGCAGTGTTTTAATTATTGGTCGACTTTATGTGGTAGTTTGATTCTATTCTACAAGCAGGTTCCATGTGTCTATTTATCGTTATACAATTCTATACGCGGGTATTCAAATACTAGAATTAATGAATCGTGTATGACTTTGTCTCAAGTCAATTCAGTTTCAAGGTGACTTTGTCTCGGAGAGTCTGGCGACTTCCCTACTAGGAGACGTCTCCGTGTCGTTGGCAGGCTGCAGGCGCCATCTGTACACTGCCGCTGCATCCTGCCCCGCATCCTGCCTCTCGACGTGCTACTAACATGTCAGCAGTGGCCACCACAGGCAACTCTTAGTGGCTCTGCTTGTAATGAAATCGAATATGGATGAATATGGGATTCTCAATTTATCAATATATATATATATATGTATATATATATATATATCAAATGTAGATAGAATATTATGGGATTTCAATCAAGTTAACATCTTCCCATTTTACTGAGGATTTTCGGACATGTTCACATTCTATTTACAGTGTTTCAGGATGACTAGAGTTTTACCCCCAACATGGTGTGTCACACAAGTCCGACTCCTAGTCCCTGGATGTTGTATGGGAATGATTGCTGCAGCCTCTTGCAACTGAAGTATCTTGGGATACCCACTTGCATAACAACGAGTCCAATCTCATCATTACAGTAAAAGACACAGACACAGCATTGTCATATTTGGGGGTTTGTTGAACTGGGCTAGGTTTGGTCATTAGAGTCATTTAGACCATTTTAGTATTGAAAGGTATGGTTTGTGGGGATCCCCCATTTTGAGAAACCTCCATATTGAGCAGCGAATTGTTCTAAGATATCTCTCTGAAGTTCTCTTGTTATTGCAAGATCTCCATCGGAGGTTCAGGAAGCATGGCTTTCCGACACTGTGACGCACCCAGACTTCGCCAGACAAAAAAAAGTCCCAACTCCTGTCTTAAGGAGGAAGGGCTGGACAATTCTCCAGTCCTGTCTTGGGGAGGAAAGTCTGGACCATTTTCCAGGTAAAATGCTGTGGACTATAATAAACACAGCGCATCATGCAAAACGGCCGCGCATCTGGTTCATTACGTCTTGGCCCTGGAGCCCGAGGGCTGTAACCATGGAATCACCTGAATCACCTCAATAGGATTTATCAAAACAAGCATCTAGCAGCATTTGTGTTGCACAACCCCCAAACATATGATGCAAGCTGGTTCATCCCGTTCTAAATTAAGTTAAACCTTTTTTCTCCTATTCTATCCCGAACGTATCACCGTTGTATGGCCAATCTTGGATCCCCTTCAAGAAGTACCTGGCTGTTGAATGCAAGTTCACATGTATGGCACAAGATTTATGTGGTTGAGTTTGTACTAGCCGCTAGCCATCAAAGGTTTACCCAAATTCTTTCTGTACTATTCTCACATCAGAAATCAGAATTGACATCTGTACTATTCCCAAATGTTAATTCGCTAGATTAATTCTCAAATCAGAAACTCTTTTTGGGATGATTCACCTTCTATCAGAATCAAATCGGTGTCCCCCACCCTGTGAGGTTGTTATGGTCATCAAGAATGAATCTGACTATGTTGGTAACCCTCCGGCAATCAGCCACGTGGCAATTGGAAATCCTCGAACTGGAGGGTTTTTATGGGACAATCACCTATAAATGGTGGGTTTTCCATTGCCATGTTTGATTCCCAGAGGGTATATCTCCATGAACTCCTGGAACATGTTGGATAAATCCCACACTAGGAAAAAGAACATATGGGGCAGATGTGTCATCCCATCCCCATTTCCCTTTGTCAGTTTTCCATCAGTTAGATCTCCAATATGCAAACTATCCCAGTTCTCTCCGAGTTTCTTTGTATCATCCCAGCTCTGCAATATGTCATACATGATTTTTGCTGAAAAATTCCCATCATTCTGATGATTAATTCTTGCCAATGATTATCAGAATGTTATCGCCATAATTCATCTTGATCTGATGTTTCATCCCCATAAAAATTACCATGAATTATAATATTATAGTGCCACACTGTGCATCGTTGGTTGATCAACCATCAATCTCCCAGGTCTAGGGCGCAAGGTCGTTTCAAAACCTCTGCACGCTTGGCCGAGGCATTCTGCTTACAGTGCACGTGCGAGGTGCTGCAATTGCTTTTGACGAACCTCGCGTGCTGCTGGATGTCTGGATGTCTGTATGCCTGCATGTGCGTGCGTAATATGATGTAATATAATGAAATGTAGTCTAATGCGATGCGATGCAATGGCATGTCATGGTATCTAAGGGTATGTAACGGTATCGAATTGCACGAATTGCTATGTCATGGACGAGGTGATGGATGCGTACAATGTGCCAACATTATTGTGATACATGGAAACAAGGTGAAACCAAACATGTCCGAAATATTCCGAAATGTTCAACTTGTAAGAAGTGCGAAATGAACCATGCCCAACATGAATTTCGTGTGACGAAATTGCAAGCTTGAATATATTTCAATCAAAGAGTGAGGTGTGAGTAATTATGTCATTGATCCACTATATTGCCCCCTCTCTCACATCCCAGGACATGACGGGGGTGTCGAATGGTGTCGACATGCTCTATATATGATTATTACTGTCTTATCATGAAATTCAATTAAATCATAAATTTACAGACGCAGCCACATCATAAACCTCGGATGTTCGCTGCGGAACCTCTTCCTGGAGTTCGTCTTCCTGCAAGTTGGTCAAGAACTTGTTGAGCCTTGAAAGCGTGGTCCAAAGAGGGAGATGATTGACCGATGATTGAACAACAAATATTGGCTAGTGATTGCAACCCATCTCAAAAAAATACTCGTCATCTCAATCAATCATCCCATGATAAAAAACCATCAACGGCTTGACAGCCCTCCCCAGAGTATCACATTCACTGGTGATTTCATCAGGATTTCCCAACAGATCTATATGGATTGGTAGCCATATAAATACGATAGTAAGAGGAAAATTCAACAAAACATACGGGAAAACGGGACCTTCATTCCCAATAGAGCTTTCAGCAGATTTTCGCACAAAACCATTTTGGATCATTTTGGGACTAATTAATGGCTGCAGGGGAAATCTATCCAAGTGCGATAGCATGACGACTATCCGACTATCCATCATTAGATGTCGGCATGTAGCAACAAGGAGAAAACGTCGCAGGTGGTTTCAACACATTTCAACCCCCTTGAACAAATATGAAAGCCCAAGTATGGTTGAACAATGCTGAACATAAGACATATTTGAAATCTTCAACCCGCAAAACCACCTCAAAATCAATCTTCTCTACAATCGTCTTGGTGCCCCTACAGGGCGGTACCCTCCCCCCTATGAACATCTTTCAACTATAGTGATATGTCTACCATAAACCCGACAGTCATTGCAGTTGCCCTGGTAGAGAAAGATGTGGAAAACCCATACCCTCTGGTAAACTAGCAGTTTGCTATTGAAAATGGCTATTTATAGTGGATTTTCCCTGAAACCTTAGGAACATCATCTATACAAATGGTGGGGCTTCCGACATCCCCCGGGAAACCTGGAGATGTAGGCACGATGCGTTTGCCCCACAGGTGGCATAACACCTGGGTCGAGACTGGGGAGTTTGTAATTTTGATGGTTTTAAGGAAAATCGTTAACCCGAAATCATGGTTTCCCCTGACAAATATAGGGGTTTCCTATGGTTTCTTGTAAAAGATTCCTTAAACCAACCTAATGAGTTTGATGGGGGACTTGAGCCTGCTAGAAATACAACCACTATGGACCTTAGCAAGGACCTTGACACTGACCTTGACTAGACTTCAGGCCTCGGTTGTTCATACTTCAAGCTAATATGATCTAATATGTAAATATTTGTATATATATATATACATATACCCAATATATTCATATTTACATTCATGAGGGATCTTGACTTCAAGCCACATTTATATCATTCTATTCTATTCATGGATTTCCTACCACGACTAGCGAAACTCTGACGATTGAGCTCCCAGTGGGTTAGCGGCTTGATCTCGACGACAACTCATGCCTGCTTTTAGAAATCGCAGTTGTACTCTCTTACTTGGTGGCTCATCCCACTTACTCAGTGGGCTATAGCCCTAGTTTTAAGTGGAGTAACTGTGCTTATCCCGCTTGCAAAAACCAGGGGTATAAGCTACTTTGTGAGTGGGATGAGCCACCAAGCAACCACATATCTCTCTACCATAATGGCCAGGGTAAAGCCAGAGCTAAGTACTTGACAATCCCAGTAGAGGAGTAATTTTACTCTTCTACGAGTAAGCATATTTTTAAAAGTACGAGATAGAATGGACTTCAAAGTGGCTGCAAATACCCATCCCATGGTCATTTGCCGTGTTCCAAACAAAGGTTTGAGTCTAAGCCTTTCCCCTCTGGCGCTTTGTGTCACTCTGAAATGTGTTCACCAGTGATCACAAAAACCTGGCTCGACCTGCTGAAACATGGGACTTGAAGCAACCCCTGAGGCCCTGCTTGACCACATGCAACTGGCCGTTTGAATGTCAGTTGCAAGGAGGCGGACAATACAACATTTAATTACATTTGAACCTCTTGAGCCACCAGCGAATCCAGTGCTGTAGAGGTTCCATGTAGTGCTTTCAAAGCGAGCACTATATAAACTCAAACGGCTCATGGGAGAGATCCCATGTGGGATGATGAGATGAGCGGCTCAAAACGAATTTCTTTCTGCTTTGCTGTCCAAGAAAACTTGGTCCATGTCAACAAAAACCAGAGAGATCGGATGTAAATCTCCAGAGTTTCTGTGCATTGAACTTCCCATTTCGGCTGGTTAAACCAACATTTATATTGATTGTCTTCACAATCTGCACTCCCCAAAGTTTTCTCAGATCTTCCAAGTTCCATCATGTTCCATCCATTTCTTACAACATGCAGCTGTCACCACTTCGCAACACCCCCCACTGCATCCAGGTGACTCCTGTCTTCCTTTTTCTTGGGCAAAGCACAATCCATGGAGTGGAAGCTCAACGTTCTCTCCTCAGGTGCCCGCCCTGGCAAGGTCTATTGGATACACACCTGACCCAACAATGAATCTCAACGATTTGATATGGATTGGGACATGTTGGGACCATATCCAGTTCTAAAATTGTCTTTGGGACCCCATGCGTCAGGTTCCACATTGAAAGAACGGTAGCTTAAATTCAAATAATCTAATGCTCCAAAGCAAATTATGGAAAGAATAGCTGCGCCAGAAATAATAGTACCAATTTTGTTTACCAATTTGGCTGAATTGACTATGGTGTGATTGGGAAACTCCAACTACCTTCTCATACTCTAAAATGTGCGTATATTATATACGTGTATAAAGTACAATACATAAATATATACATACATATATATATATATACATAATCATTCATACATATATATGTACATGTACATATATATATATATATATTATGAAATTATATTATCTTATATTATATTATATTATATAATTATATAATTATATTATATTATATTATATTAAATTATATTATATTATATTAAATTATATTTATCAAATCACCGTTTTCCGCTGCGAAATCCTCGATGAAAGGGCATTTTCTTATGATTTTTCATGTAACCAAACCTTGCGCAACAATTTCGAGCCAAGGTGCTGGTGCTGGTGCGTCAATGGAAGTGGCCACATGAATCTTTCCATCTTTATCCTGTGGAAAAATGTGCGACATGTAACTTCTTGGGCTCGAGTTTCTCTCCATGTTTTTGACTCAATTGATCAAATTGATCTAAATCTAGTTCGGTGCAACCGCTGAGTTCGGAGTTGCATCCTTCAGGAAATGGACCACTTTTTTAATCTTCTGTAGCAGGTATAGCCACCAAACTCAGAGAAGATCCCATGTTTTATTTCCATCAGTCATGAAATACTAATCTCTGTATTTCTCTCTGATGGATTAAAACGAGCGTTTGGCCATCTGGATTGTTGCATGATCATTCCCCAAATCACTCGGGTAAAACGAAGTCACCTTCTGAACATGTTTGAGAGTAGGAGATGTGGAGGTATGGTACTGCTGGTATGCATGAATCCCATACCCAGTTCATTTTGATTACACCTGATACGGTCCCAAAGGTGTGTTTTGTGAATCCCCAATCAAACCATGGTTTCTGAGGGGTGCTTGATATTGGGGGGATGGGATTAGTCAACGGCAAGAAATACAAACAAACTCAAACACTGGAGACTTTGATCAACGACAAATGAGTCAAGCCATCGTGACAGGCACTTCAAATAAATCTTGACCACCCACACATACCTCCGAAAACTGGAGAATTGACATTCAAAATAATTCATAAAATGACCCGAATCATTCAACATTCATCTTAAACTCTATGGTTTTCAACGTGCATCAAACTCACAGCATGGGGCCGGCTCGTCTCCGAGGCACCCAACTGCTTCGATAGATCTTCCAAAAATTCGTCTATATAGTAATGATGGATAGATGTAGCATAAGTACCATCAATGATGGATAGATCTACCAGCAACTTGAAAGCTATCATTGATTTTCCCCTTCTTCAACTATCAATATCCATCATCATTTCTGAACCATGCGTTCCACCTGCACAGCTCACCATCCGTTCCTTCCATTGGACACAGGAGTCAGGGGAGCCAGGGACGGCAATGTCATTGAGAGAATGGCCTGTCGGGAGCTTTAGAGGTGAAAACGCACAAACTGAGACTCAATATACCCTCTGGTTATTTAACATAGCCATGGAAAATCCCCTATAAATGAAGGTTTTGATAGGAGAATCATCCAAAATTAGCCATTTTCCATGGCTATGTTATTAAATAACCGGAGGGTACTATTTTCGGACTATCTTAACTAAAATATTGTTTGCTTGTCCAACATCTGACATCATCCAACATCTTCTGACTACAACATATCTGTATGTTGACAAATCTGTTTGATACTACCTGTGCACATATGTGCTGTATATGGTGAGTGGATGAGGAGCACGGTACGATAAATCCAAGCAGCCACTCTGGCAGAGTGGCCGGCAGAGTGGCTGAATGGCGGATGAGTGGATGAGGAGCACCGTCGGATATTCGTGCACATCTTTTTAGATGTGTATAATATAGGTGTTGCCTCAAGAAACAGGGCACGATGTTTTTTCCACTAAAGTATCATTGATTCCCTAATCAAACTTGCAATTCTTGGTGCAAAAAAGAACAACCTGATCTCTGCAAATACCTGCACAGACCTGCCTTCAATAGCACCAAACAAAGGTATCTGAGTAATTATCTATTTATATATATATATATAATAAGATTATTTAAGCATAAGCAATCCAATATCAAATGAAATGACCAATGTGATCCAATGTGGCTTTTACACTGAAACAATGGGACCCTGAAATCCTTTGGTTCATCATGGTTCATCATTATTTTCCTGATCCAAATTGCCATTTTGGTTGTGTAGCCAATCTTAAGACACACCCATCTGATCCATGTACTTTTGCATCAATTGGTGACAAAAATCAACAGGTCTGGCGCCAGGCTCCAGGTTCGCAAGAGGGGACTAAACCTCCATTTTTGATGCTCAAAAAGCATCTCAAAAATGATGATCTTTGACGACGAGAAGATTCAGCGATTTTCTCCAAAGGTTCCTGATTGATGGATTCATCACGTGGATTCATCAGTCACTTTCACTTGATGATACTCCCAAGTGTTGCAGTGAAAACAACATCATACAATATCCACGTGCAGCTGTCAAAGAAACCACTTAGCACCGGCAAATCCACTCATCCACGACTTCCCTGCGTCTCGTTGAGCCAGCCTCTATGCATGACCGGCATGGCAGTAGTAGAAGTAGAAGTAGTGCAGCCCATGATCCTTCCGCGAAGATGTAGGGTGGTAGGGCTTGATTTGTGATGTTAAAAACAAAGACAAATCAAAACATCGTCTGATTGTCAACATGGATTTAATAGGGGTGAGTGGTGATATAGTCAACCACAACCAGTCGGATATATTTTTCATACAGGTTTCCCCCAAGTCATGGCCTTTTTGCGGAAGGGAAAATGACAATTCACCTTTGGGATACCCAAGAGAATAGAAAGATGTTTCCAGGATGCTATAGATATAGATCATGTTTTCCACCATTATTTCCAGGTTGCCAATTCTTTAAACTATTTGCGGTTTGCCAAAAACGCTATGTTCTTCTAAGTCCATTGATTCTTGGGGATGAAAGGAGTCATTGGGCGGCAAGTTCCCATCTGGAAATCATGGCTGGCTGGGAATTCTTTGGATCCATACCCTCTGGTCATTTCAGCTCTTTCACATTGATGCTCTGCTGGCGCACTTATTGTAATTAGATGATTTCCCCAAAAATGGTGATGTTCCATATGTGAACAAGTTGCACAGGGAAGAGTCTGGCTTTTAATTAAGCTTGTAATCCCATTCATAGTTGCAACATTTGAATGCTTCGAGTGAAATACCCATTGCATCATGTCATAGACTCCAAAATGCAACCCCTAGTGGTTTAAGGATTGCAATACAGTAAGTCTTCTAACTACACCCTCCCAAAAAAACAACACAGCGAATTTATTGCCGGGTTTACCATACTGTGTCACATGATCCATCCTTATTATTGGTGGTGCCCTCGGTTCTTAGTCAGTTTGACCTCTATTGACAAGTTCAAAACATCTATCATTTGAGCTGTTTTCTTTTAATGCTTCGCCCTTTGAACTCATCAAGGCTATGCAAAGTCTCCGCGAAGCCTACCCGGACTGCAAATTAGCCTACGCGGAGGACCCTGCAGTTTAACAAAAAAAAGCAGCTCATTTGAATCTAACAGTTATGGGCCATGGGAGTTACCTTTGCCAACTTCGCATTCCGCTCACTGGGGCACCATCTATCCCATGACAAAATATATCCCCGTAATTTTGTGGGTCAAACCATATGATTGTTGCTGAACCATTCATTACAACAAGACTGCAGTTTGCCTTTCCCCTCACATCTTCTCCAATCAATCCCATTAAATCCCATGCAAATCCCATCAATATTGCATGAAAATCCGATCAGCTACCATCAAAATCCAATCAAATTCAATCAAAATCCCATCAAAATCCCAAGAAATTTTCGGACCCAGGTGTCATCTCTTCACCCACCTTGGCGCTTCGCAACTCTAAGAATCCGAGACGTCGAAGCGGATCGAAGCAGAACAGCTGAGCCAAAATGTCAACAGATCCCGATGCAGAAATCTGACAAGAAGGATTTAATGGTGATTTTATGGAATCTAATGGTGGTTTCATGGGACATATAATGCTGATTTATAGGGGGTCATGTTTAATGGTTGTTTCATGCTTATTTACTGCAGTACTTAGCTGGCGAATTAAAGGTTATCAAAATGATAATTTCGTGATTTCGTGATCATTTAATGGTCATTTAGTGGCTATTTACTGGGAAATTACAAGTTTTCTTATGGAATAGCATGGACTATTTCTCAAACCATATGATAGTCAATTTAGTCAATGGCTTTAAAGGGAGTGCTTACAACAGATATGACAATGGTTGTAATACTCTGGGTTGTAATACTCTGGGCCTACAATGGGCATAAAATATCATAAACTGAGGACACCAACGATATTGAAGTTTCAATGGATTGGTTTTAGGGAAACATCTAATTGTAGGATTCTGGGGTTTGTTCAACCTTGATTTCCCCGTGGATTTTCAAGAAGAACAAATTCGGGAGTACTCGAACCTACCCGGCTGAGAAATCCCCAGGTTTCATATTGTGAAAAACCGCAGATCATCGACTGTTTGTATGATGGGTAACTCATCAACACAAGAATCTCTCGCAGTATCTATCTGAATTGATCTACAGTATATATATATATATAATATGTATGTAATACACGTGTATGTATACATACAGCACGAAGGCAGGAGGTTCCCCAAAAATTGATTTGTTATTGGTGATTCTGTTGCTGCCAAAATTGATATGTATATATGTATGCGTGCATGACATATGTATATACACATGTTGTTTTTTGTTTTTCCGAAATTATACATTTGGTCATGTCTACCATATATGTATGTAATTATGTATTTCTACACTTACATATCTATCATACTACGCTTATTATATATGTATATATGTATGTATAAATACATATATATATACCTGTCGTGCTTTTTGTCGTGCTTTTTTGTGCAGTGCTAGGTTGGAGTATCACAAGGGCACCGGTTGGTGTTCTAGTGGTCATACGGAGTGAAGAACCTTCAGGGATGTTATTGATGCACATATACAATGCGTTGCCCCATAGCTAGCTACGTTTCTTTCTAAGCAAGTTTATCACGTTTGATTTAAAACACATAGTATTACAATACACATCAATACACTATATCTAGTTCGTTGCGCTTGCAAACCAAACAAACATAATTTGGAGGCACCGGCTTGTAACAAAAAACAACAACTTTATCTATGCTGCGCACCCTCGAGGATACCAAGTTGGATTCGGGCTCACTGCATCGTCTGTCAAAGTATCCATGAATGATACTACAAGGTGGATCCCCCCAATTACTAGATTAGCGATACGTTTGATGGCAGATATATCGAACTAGCCAACAAGTCAATAAACATACTTGGGGGCTGTTGACCCCAAATGTCATCCCATGAAATACTGGTTGCTTGAGAAAATGTGGGTTCCGAGTTCATGGATGACAGTATTGGATAGCATAACTTGAATTTACAAATCAACAAACAGGGGTTTAGCAGCCTCTGCTCACCTGAGCAGCGACAGAAAGCATGGTAAACCAATCCCTTCTCTTCTGATCTCATCAGAAACTCTGGTCACCCTAGATCGCTACATGTGGCATGGTAAAAACACGGTAAATGCGGCACGCCATCCCAACATCATGAATGGGATTCCTTGTAATAGCAAAACCATGGCAAAACCCGTCTTTTCATTTGGGGATAACCATCCGCTTTGAGAAGAAAACACATCTACAGTAACTCTGCCATGGCACACCTGGTGCCCCAACATCCAACTACCATGGTGTGAATTTGTCCCGTGCCCTTTCCGAAATGTGTTCCTAAACTTTTCTGGCTATCCAACATGTTGATAGTGCACACTGGTAGTCTTAGATATTCTATTCCTCAAGTTCAAAACTAAGACCCTACGTTAGTAATACTATTAAATCCAAATATTGTTATATACTGTAGATATTTATATAATTAGATATTCTATGTATCAAATCCAGCAACTGACCCTTGTCCAAATTCTTTCCCAGCCCAACCGTCATGCTCTTTTCACTCCACAGATCCTCCGAGATCCAAGGCTCAGGGAAGGGACTCCAAAATGATGCACCAATACACCACTGAAACTGGAGTTTGGATATTGTCTATCATGAATGGAGAAAGGAGTTGGCAATCAAAGCTGAGCATTAAAGATGCACCTGATTTCCTAACAATATCCTATTTTTGGGTCTCGTGTCCGTTTTCAAGAGAGTATTGGTTCTTGACCCCTGGCAAATGGGTCTGTTCAAAACTACTGACCCCGGAAAATGAATATATTTCTGTCACATACAAAAACAGTACCAATTGGGTTGGTCCATTGGTAGCCCAATTGTGAGCCATCAAACAGTTTCAACCTGCTCCACAGATCCGTTCGCCTATCTAATAAAGCGCAAGCTTAGCAGTGTGGTGATTCAACCCTATCACCAAAAAACTCAAATATCTTACTGTAAATCCTCTTTTTGTCGCACAAACTCACTTCCTGAACCCGCCACATCTTCTACATCACGGTCGAAAAGTCAACCCTGGAAGATCACGACCCGAGCTACATTGGCTGGAGGCTTCGCGTAGAACATCAAAAGAATGGGTAGATAGCAATGGAAACGCAAAGGAAACATTATCAGGGCTATAATGCGTATACATACATACGTACGTACGTACGTACGTACGTACGTACATGCATGCATACATGCATACATGCATAAATGCATACATGCATACATACTGTACGTCTATCTCTTTGTAGTTGCTACAAAATCGATTGCCACATGACATTCTATAAATATATGACATCAAATTTTACTAATGACAGGAATACATTCTCATGACCGGAGATCCATCAATGAAGCTACAATTTCTACAAAGATTGCCGCAGAAACCACCGGCCAGTTGAGGTCATCGTTTCTCCACTTTCTGGAGCAAAATGCCCATCCCAAAGTCAGAACCATCCACGAGCACCTAGGCGCGAGCCACTAATGTCTGCAGATGTCAGCAGTGAATTCGCCAAAAAGGCGAGATCCAAAGGACAAGAGTTTCTCCAGATATTGAGCCAGTAGAAGCCACCAGAATTATATACGTTCATTCATTAGATGGTGAGTGATATGATGATATGTAATTTTAGTCTCATTTGGAAATAATCCTGCTTGGAGATTTATAAGGAGTATCTCAAGAAATTCAGCATAATGTGAGGATTTCTGCTAAGATTCCACAAATTCTCCATCCATAATCAGAGTGAAAAGAAGATGGGGCGGATGGTGGTGGCCATCTCAAAAACATAAGTCATTTTGAATCATTTCATTTGTTAGTTGCACCACAGTCTTTGTTTGTGTTGTATATACCCATGAGCTAGTAGGCCACAGCACACCATTGATGATATTTAATGATTGATATCATTGTCCAAAACTATTTTGATTATCATGGAAATCATCACACTACTGTCTTTGCTATTGTCATAACATGTCACAACTATTCTCATTATCCTTGCATTGAATCTTCCAGCTTCACCGTTGCGTACCCCCGGAAACCCGATGGGTTTCATATGGAACTTGTCTACAAATGGTGGATATTAACAATTATGGTGCAATGTCTTTAATTGTTCAGAGTTATGATAAACTGCCCACTTGTAGCCCAACATACCCTCCAAATCACTCCAGCAATTTAAGAATAAACCGACTAATGTCAACCACAGATTCAGAAAACCCTACTATTGTATGTCATTGGATGGTTTCACCCAAAATAGTGATACATCATGTGCGATTGGTGATCGTCTACAAAGCCATGCGCATTGGGCCGGTGTTCTTCATCATCTTGTTCATACCCTCTGGTAAACTAACATAACTATGGAAAATCACAATTTTTAATGGGAAAATCCACTATAAATGGCCATTTTCAATAGCTTTTTGTATGTTTACCAGAGGGTACATGACCCAGACTTCAGGACAAGTTGCCCAAGCATCATCCCGAAGATCTTGTCCCTCCACCTGGGCGAACTCACCCCGATGTACACCATGCTTCATGTCTTCCGGGATCCCCCCCCAAAAAAAATATGCTTTTCCAGGATATATATATATATATGGGGGTTTCCTAAAATGGTTGTACCCAAAAATGGATGGTTTATAAGGGAAAACCCTATTAAAATGAATGATTTGGGGGTACCCCTATTTTAGGAAACCTCCATCTATATATATATATATATATATGATGTATTTATAAAATAGATATCCCATGATATCCCCATCATTTCCAGGTGTCCAATTCTTCGAACTCGGTGCTGAAACAGGGTTATCATTTTGTCCACCTGGGGCGTTCTTATGTTCCTCCACGCCCAAATTCCATCTGTTTGGTCCAGAAATCCTCTGTTCCTGTTCCGCGAAAAAACACGCCCTGTTGGAGATTGTACATGATGTTTGTCGGAAGATGTTTATCAAACCACCAGTGAACCCTCATTAACCCCCCCTTACATTGCCAATCTTTGTCTGAACACACGTTTTTTTCGTGTGAAATGGTTGGTGGGTGGTGGGTCAACTCCCCAATTGTTTTTCGTTGGTTGGTTTCAACCTTCCAAAAAAGAATAATCATTGGCGCTGCTTGTCCCAAATATATAAACGTCAAACACAATACATCATAATACCATTATTTCCAGTAGCAACCACCAAATGCAGATTGGCTCTATACCCATGATTTTTCATAATTTCTGATGTCGCTGAAAAAGCGGAGAATGTAACCACAACTTGAGTCTTGAAAATTACCCTCTGATAATCCAACATTGCAATGATAAAATTACCCATGTTTGTTCATGATGATCTTCCCATTTCATTGCCCACTTTTGATGAGACTTCCCAGCTAACCAAGTGGTAAATCCGATTTTTGACACTTAAACCCCATTTTTTCTTGCCTTTATGCTCCATGGAATATTTACATACATTTGGGTCGATGTGCGGGTAAATGTTTGCAACATTTTATATATAGATATTCCATGCTATTCCGTAATATTCCATACATGGAACATTTAGATTGGTTAAATATTCAAATGTTTGATTCATTGGACTGGGTCAAGGAAAAAATTAGAAGAAACCCCTACATTTGATAGTAAAAAACATAATTTCCTGTAGATTTCCCTTAGACCAATCTGACCAATCCAATGATTGATGGTTAAACCCTTAGTTTTCAATTTGTTTTGAGAAACCCATCCCCCACAGCCCGGCACTTCCGTTTTCAAACACGCGGGCCTGCTCCACCTTGAGCCAGTCGCCGCTTCGCAACTTCTCGTTGCAGTAGGCAACGTCTCCTGGCGTAGGTCTGGTAACATACACCACCCAAACAGATAGGAATCGGTAAGACCCTACTGCATTGCTGATGGTAAATCACTTTTCTATGTTGTTTGGGGACTATATATTCAAATTGATCGAGATTTGGATATACACACCTATATATATATATATATATATTTATTTGTTGGGCATTGATTCAGTGTATATCCTACAAACAATCAAGGAGGTGGCACAACTGAACTAGGGGGTGAAGAATCATGAAGAATCATGGGGATTCGACCACGCCTGCAATTTCGGTGGCCCCGAAAGGTGACATCCCAATGGTTAAGAAAGCCATAAACCCTTATTGCTCGTTGCGGTGCCCTTAGTGAGTGATTTATAACTTGATCAAAATTATGGGGCGTGGTTAGTTGAATCCGCATGATATTGAGGTGTAATTTTTGCCGAGGGAACATTGAATTCGGGAAAATGATGGTAAATGATGATACATGTGATTTGTTTGCATATATTATGTTTCAGAAAGGTAGACTTCCGATCTTATGTATATTCCTTCGCATTCCGGCATTTTTGGCTGGCGATAAGACCACCAACAGTCACTAACCTACCTTGTTAAGGTTTGGAAAGGTGGTGTGACAGTTCAAACATGTTCAAACCATGCAGGAATGCAGGGAGAACCCACTGAAATCCATTGAACATGCATGCAGAATTTGCAGAAGGCGGATATCAACAATGCACGATGCAAAAACATACACACATTGGCCAGTTCAACACGTTCAGCCATCAAATTTTGGACATTCGACCCATGCAGTTCTTGTCGTTCTTGCTAGTCCATGCTCCCGCTCTAGCTGGCTCGGTTTACCTAAAATAAAATACTTTATCAAATCAACTTACATTGACTTACCTTCACCCTTAATCAGTCAGTTTGCCAAGAAATTATCATTCGGCCATGTCACTACGTTTTGGTGGAGACCCCATGCTGGCTGCTTAAACCTCATTTTTGATGGTGAAATTAAATCTCCAAAAGTTGATGTAGCGCAGCATCAACAAACCAACAAGGGTCAGATGGTTTTTTCTCACCATCAAACAGCATGTTTTTTGGGAAATGGCTTTAGATGGGTTTACTTACCATATAGTTTACCGTATGCTGTTTTCAGGTATGTCCAGGTGGTTAGCGATCAATAAAGCCGATTCCATAGCAAAACTTGTGGTTTTACCAGTGACAAAAAACCATCAAATCAACCATAAACTTCCCATTTACCTTAACGTCCCAATGTTCAACCATAAAAATTGGTTTATATAGATCTCAAACCCCTTCAACTATGAAGAGGCAATGGAGAGTTCCTTATAAATGGTCATTGAAGGGGACAATCGACTAAAACTGATGGATGTTCCAGACTTATGTTGAATTACGAGAGGGTATTTGGATCCATACTATCCGGTAAAAATGGTGATCATCTATAGATTGTACACGACTTACCTATTGAAAATGCTGGATTTATGTGGGATATGTTCAATTGCCAGAGGGTACTAGTATTTTTTTGCACCCTATTAGCAGATTTGTTTTGGTAATATCAATCCTAAACATATATATATATATGAATAATAATATATGGAGGTTTCGTAAAACAGGTGATTAACAAAACCATGAGTTTCAGCACGAGAATGATGACTTGGATGATTTTTTTTGGTACCCCCATGTTTTCGGAAACCTCCACGCCGCCCTACCTGGATGTAGCTGTCCCACCAGGCGTCCGGTGGCTTTCGGCGTGGCGCGCATGGCCACGGGATTGGCGTAGACCACCTACGAAAGGTGAGCTACTGAGGATCTGGAGATATACTAAAATATACTATATATACTATACACATATATATATATATATGATGTATATACTATATATAATATATCATACTAGATACCCTACACAAAATGAAAGTGTTATAGCTGGTTAGTAGATGTTCTGATATTAAAATCGCAAAATATTATAAAGGATTAGTTTCAACTCATCCAAGGTTGACCTAGTAACTCCACGAAACACCGCACCTTCCATGCCGTCAGCCCCGTTTTCAAAGGCGCAGCTTTGACGGTGGGACCTGGAGTTCCAGGATCTCGTTGCGCTGATTTCATGGTGATTTCATGATTGTTTCATGGGATGTTGATGTTTTTTTTTAGTGGGATATCACTGATATCACTGTAATATGCATGGGATACATGGTATATCACTGTTTGTTAGCAAATATCATTGTAATCTTAGTTTATATCTGCTAGTTGCCCTAGGGTAAGCATACAGAAAACTGAGGAAAACCCGTGGGGAAACCCGGTCGGAAAACGATGCTAGGTAAACTCCACATCTATGTCTGTAAACGTTTACAGGAGGGCAATGTCATGCAATGTCATTGGAATATAAATGGGTTTTTAATGGGATAGAACTAGCCAAATATTCATCATGGTTTCAAATTGAATACGGCAAAAATATGCAGACAAATATCTATTAACATATAATTGATATATTCAGAAATATCCCATCACATCCCATTACTCATTACTCTTCCATTTTTCCGAGCGCCCCATTGTTTATCATTAAAGTTGGCCAATCCCCACTGCAGCATATCATAACTATTGTTAATTGGTTATATCAGCTATATTGTATCAGTTATATCAGGTATATCCCCAATATATACTGTAGTACCCTCCTGCAATCGTTTACATGGACGTGGACAAATTTGCATGAAAGTAGATCACTTTTTCCGAACGGGAAACCATTTGTTTTCCACATCTATGTTTGCTCACGCTAATGTAGTATGTCAAAAGTATATAGACACATATCCACTATAAAGATATATACACAACCTACTATATATATATATACACTATAAATAGCCATTACAACGTTGTTCAATGTGAACTTTGAGCAAGGTCCTACTCCAAATCCTTACATATCTACATTTGTTTGCGTGTATAATGAATACATTCCGGACATACTTCATGTCACATCCTACAGTAATTGGTGTGCTTGTTTTATTGTCAATTTTCACACTGTAGTGTATCATAATATGTCATTTCATATCAAGACAATGTGTGATACAAGTGTTTACTACACTACGTGACTGTGTCCAGGTACATCTATGTATATAAATCATAATGGATGTCGAATGCTAAACATGTTCATGATTTCATATAGGTGTATGTATTCGTAGATGTAGTGTTGATGACAAACACATGTATCTATCTATCTATCTATCTGTCTATCTATCTATAGATCTGTCTATCTATCTATCTATCTATCTATCTATCCATTTAACTATCTATCGTTCTTTCTATCTATCCGTCTATCTGCACTAGCACTGTATTGTATGCGCTTGTACACAAACATAGTGACATGGACACATAACTAATTTGTGATATCTTGAAAAAGTGTCAAACTTTTACTGTCAATAATAGATATATAATCCAAACTTTATGGTGAATCTACCTTTCAACAAACAAAGACTATTCATGCGGATGACTTTGTTTTCCCTGTTTATGGCAAAGAAAAACAGCATCGACTATTTCCAAACGCAGGCAAATCACTATGTTTCGCGGGTCAATCCCCATTTTTTACCTCTAGTTACGGCATCCCAACCCTTTCCCAGGAACCTACCCGGCTTTACCGGTTCAAAAAAACGACGGTTGGCCGGTGTTTTTTCGACCTGGGAGATCATCGTCTCGAGCCGTGAGGAATTTGAAGCTGTCAAAAACCTCAAAGGTGGGTTCGGAAAGGAAGGATCAAAAGAGGGATATCACAAATAGATATATATATATATATACACATAATATTAGATATATATATATATAATGGTGTATATATATACACATCATAATAGGGATTCAATATATATATATACATAATATTATATGGAGGTTTCCTGAAATACCCCCAAATCATCCATTTATGTTTGGGATTTTCCATTATAAACCATCCATTATTGGGTACCCCCATTTTAGGAAACCTCCATATATAATTGTGTATATATGTACACACATCATAATAGGAATTCAATATATCACACAGTAATATGAAATGGGATGTAATGAGATTTTTCATGGGATATAATGAGATGTAATGGCATACAACGGGATATAATGCGATATGATGCGATATGATATCGGGATATGATTTAAGGACATAATCTATGGATATAATGGGCATATATCATGACATAACTTAATGCACCCTTCGGTGTCAAACATGGCATAAACGCACTGGCCATGGAGCTTGGAAATGCTTGGACATGGCTTGAAAAAAACATCGAACTAAATGGCATCCAGCCATGTTTGATGACTTCGGAGGGTATGTCAAGGAGGGGAGACCAAGATCTGCTGAGTTTTTGCCTGTTTACACTGCATTTAGTTGACCTCATGATCGCACATGCAATATGTGTATGACATATACGCAAGGATTCAAGGATTGAATTGGAAACGGGATACCTACTCCTAGTACCTTTCTACCCTTCTACAGCCATTGGCCACGGGAACGGATAGCTAAAACTTATGATTTGTGTTTGTGTGTTTCTGTTTGTTGAAACCTTCTTGTGCTTGGATGAGTTCTGGATCCGTTTCAAAAAGCGGGTGGCACGACACTTGTTAGGATGTTGCCCGCAAGGAACGACCGTTTCAATAAATTTTCAACAAATAAATACCTATTATACCGTAATACCGATGTTTTTACCTTATCAGCAAGTTTCCATAAGTTTCCCATCCCCTGGCCGTATATTTCGAAGTATCGCGTGCTTCCACCAAGATTTTCATGGTAACGTTTCATCCACATGTGGTTGGACTTGGACGGTTAAAATTTCGTAATTCTGAAATCCAACAAGGAGCACAAAGATAGCAACTCCCACAGAAAAAACACCTTGAGACCATCTTCAAATCCATCTTTTGTTGGTGGCATTTTCAGAGTTTTCATATGTTTCATGGTTTCCATCTGACATGATTGGGTATGATACAAGGAGGTTTCCTAAAATGGGAGCACCCCCAAAATGGATGCATTAGAATAAAATATCCCAGACAAAAACGGATGATTCTGGGGTACCCCCATTTTAGAACCCCCCATATAGCCCCACCCCAGAAACTCAATCACCTGACCAAGCAGCCTTGCCCTTCTGGATGTCGTTTCCTTTGCCGGGCACGCGGCTCCGACTGCTTTGGCGGTCGTTGAAGTAGCTGAAGGGCGGCTGACTTTGACGGAATGAGATCTCCTTGGTTCGCGGCGCGAGTCGGACCTGCTGGCAATGGAGTGTATACGGTGGTGCCAGAGTGAACGGAATCGCTAAGTTGGTTTCTACATGTATATATATATATATAAGTATATATATATATTTATGTGTATACATAACTCATCATAACTCCCTTCAATAAGCGTCAAGTTTGTGGTAACTGGGCTATTCAATGATATTGTTTTAAGGGAAAATGTTCACCGGAAACTCGGAAACGAAGATGTTTACTGGTATATAAGTATTTAAGTGTTCCCATTCAAAGTTACTAACTCAAAATTCTAACTCATACTTATTCTCAATGATGTTTGGGGCCGTTTGGAGTCACCCCAAATCATCCAAATTTAGACCATGTTTGTACTGAAAGCCATAGTTTTGTTGATCACCAATTGGAGAAATACCTCCAACATGTCTAAACACTAGAATGATCCAGCCCCTGCACTGTGCCAAAGGTCTATGGGCTCTTCAGGGCGACTTGGTGCTTCGAAGGCTTTCCTCAGACTGAGAAGATCTCGGACGGCTCATGGATTTTTTGCATCTGGAAGATGGTTATAGCAGGGAATCTTCATGGATTGTCAGCAGTTGGGATATACAAAAGGTAAACAGGTAAACCCAATGCCATAAACCATCCCCAAGTCATAATCATCTTTATTCGTTGTCATTAAAGACAATGCCCAAACGGATCCAAATGGCAGGTTTATCATTGGGTTTATCACATTATGGATTTTCATAATCATAGATAGTTCAGAGATGTGCAGCTTGAACTTTGCAAGTCCGCAGCTTGGTGTGGTCGATTCCGTTGTGAGGCACAACATCTAAACATCACCAACTTGAACGTATGGTTATGCTATAAATCACACCACGTCTCACAACTACGTTCGAATCTACCTATTTCAGACTTGAAGATTGTTTACGACTAAGATTAAATCTCTGGCGATGGTATGTGATAATTAATCATGATCCTTATCATATATGTATATTCATGCATCATACAGAAAATGAACATCGCATTGTATTTTCAAATGGTCTCTATGCAATGATTCAAATCACAGTAAAAAGAAAAACAACATCCAAGTCATTAGACCAGCAAGGTTCCGCGATTTGGTCGCCACGACATCTGAAGTCTTGCCTCGTTTCCGTGCCTGAACCAGATCTCGGGGTAGATCGACTGCTGATTTTTCCCGAATGCGTAGCAAGGGTTCCCGTTTCACTCTGGGGGTTTGGGGGTTGAGGGTGTGTTCGCCAGATGTTGCGCAACCGTCCGCAACCGTT
>BGPT01000021.1:81407-98403 GCA_003297045.1 Symbiodinium sp. clade C Y103
GGAGGTCATTTTTGGACGTTTCAGACATGTCGCAACGTCATTTCGTGTGGCAGGCGTGGCACTTCGTGACATTCCAACGTGTTTCAAGACGTGTCGAAAATCGTTTTGTGTGGCAGGCGCAATACTTTCGCGNCAGGCGTGGCACTTCGTGACATTCCAACGTGTTTCAAGACGTGTCGAAAATCGTTTTGTGTGGCAGGCGCAATACTTTCGCGACGTTTTCAAAAGTTGAGTTGCATTTTTCGTGGCAGGCGCAGCACTTTGGAGGTNCGCAGCATTTTGGACGTGTGGTCTTGCAGGTTTTTTGCGAATCGCATTGTCAGGGCTGCGTCAAGTGGTGAGAACGTGCAAATCGTGTGGCAGGAGTGGTACTTTCTGACAGGGGATGTCGCAACGTCGGTGTCTATGGGGGAAGCTGCGACAATGATTCTGTTTTGAGCTGTCGAAACGTCGTTGGCTATGGGGGAAGCTGCAAAAGAGTGCTATGCCAAGAGTGTCTCCCAAGAGTGTCTTTCCAAGAGTGTCTCCCAGGAATGTCTTCCCAAGAGTGTCTTCCCAAGAGTGTCTTCCCAAGAGTGTCTTCGCAAGAGTGTCTCCCAGGAGTGTCTTTCCAAGAGTGNCTATGGGGGAAGCTGCAAAAGAGTGTTATGCCAAGAGTGTCTCCCAAGAGTGTCTTTCCAAGAGTGTCTCCCAGGATTTTCTTCCCAAAAGTGTCTTCCCAAGAGTGTCTTCCCAAGAGTGTCTTCTCAAGAGTGTCTCCCAGGAGTGTCTTTCCAAGAGTGTCTTCCCAAGAGTGTCTCCCAAGCGTGTCTCCCAGGAATGTCTTCCCAAGAGTGTTATGCCAAGAGTGTCTCCCCAAGAGTGTCTTCCCAAGAGTGTCTCCCAGGAGTGTCTTCGCAAGAGTGTCTCCCAAGAGTGTCTTTCCAAGAGTGTCCCCCAAGAGTGTCTTCCCAAGAGTGTCTTCCCAAGAGTGTCTCCCAAGAGTGTCTCCCAAAATTGTCTCCCAAGAGTGTCTCCCAAGTGTGTCTCCCCAAGTGTGTCTCCCCAAGACACAGAAGGGTTCTCACAGAGGGTTCTCACAGAAGCGTTCTCACAGTCCCAAGAGTGTCTCTCAAGCGTGTCTCCCAGGAATGTCTTCCCAAGAGTGTTCTCCCAGGAGTGTCTTCCAAGAGTGTCTTCTCAAGAGTGTCTCCCAGGAGTGTCTTTCCAAGAGTGTCTCACAAGAGTTTCTTCCCAAGAGTGTCTCCCAAGAGTGTCTTCCCAAGAGTGTCTCCCAAGAGTGTCTCCCAAGAGTGTCTCCCAAGTGTGTCTCCCCAAGTNCAAGAGTTTCTTCCCAAGAGTGTCTCCCAAGAGTGTCTTCCCAAGAGTGTCTCCCAAGAGTGTCTCCCAAGAGTGTCTCCCAAGTGTGTCTCCCCAAGTGTGTCATGCCAAGAGTGTCTCCCAAGATTGTCTCCTAGGAGTGTCTTCCCAAGAGTGCCATGCCAAGAGTGTCATCCCAAGAGTGTCTCCTCAAGACTGTCTTCTCAAGAATGCCATCCCAAGTGTGTCATGCCAAGAGTGTCTCCCAAGTGTGTCTCCCCAAGAGTGTCTCCCAAGAGTGTCTTCTCAAGAGTGTCTCCCAAGAGTATCTCCCAAGAGTGTCTCCCAAGTGTGTCTCCCAAGAGTGTCTCCCAAGAGTTTCATGCCAGGAGGATTTCCCAAGAGTGTCTTCCCAAGTGTGTCATGCCAAGAGTGTCTCCCAAGATTGTCTCCTAGGAGTGTCTTCCCAAGAGTGTCACGCCAAGAGTGTCATCCCAAGAGTGTCNGTCTTCCCAAGTGTGTCATGCCAAGAGTGTCTCCCAAGATTGTCTCCTAGGAGTGTCTTCCCAAGAGTGTCACGCCAAGAGTGTCATCCCAAGAGTGTCTCCTCAAGACTGTCTTCCCAAGAATGCCATCCAAGAGTGTCATGCCAAGAGTGTCTCCCAAGCGTGTCATGCCAAGGGTGTCTTCCAGGAGTGTCATGCCAAGAGTGTCTCCCAAGAGTNAGAATGCCATCCAAGAGTGTCATGCCAAGAGTGTCTCCCAAGCGTGTCATGCCAAGGGTGTCTTCCAGGAGTGTCATGCCAAGAGTGTCTCCCAAGAGTGTCTCCCAGGAGTCTCTTCCCAAGAGTGTCATGTCAGGAGTGTCCAGAAGGTTCGTGTGAGCATTCGGGTTCGTGGGCTGCATCTTGTTTGTTTGATGTCATTGGATTGAATATGATCTTAATTAAGGTTTTTAATATGGTTTGATTGTTTTCTTTTTGTACATGAGAAACCCTGAGATTTGAGCTCCAAACAAGATTGGGGTCTACAGTAGAATTTCCCCTGGATTGAGGAATCAGAAACATGAAACCCTTCAGATTTCGGCCCCAGCTCAATGACAATGTGCACATGGATTTCCTCCCTCATAAGAGGCGGAGGTTCAGGAATGATCAATCTCACACCAAGATCACCAACGATCGTTTCAGTGCAGGGAGATGCCAGTAGAACTTCCCCCAAAATGAAGCATCTCTGGCAGTGAGTGAACTGCCCGAACTCGAACAATACGCTGTAAAAGTGGCATCATCACTCCAGTGTTGGGTATAGAACATCGCAAAAATACGAACGCGACCACCCAGTGGACCCAGCAACTACCTGGTCCTATCTAGTAACCAACCCCAAGTGGGGATATGACTCAAGAATCACATATCTAAAAAAATCACCACCAATCACAAAACTGTCTTTGTCAACTGGGTTTGTCGTCTCATGTAAGGATACATTGGTGGTTTCTTGAGTTGGGGGTGAGCCCAAAAAGCAGGGCATTCATCCGGAACCCCCAAGTGGTCCATTTGCTGCACGGCTTCCCCACCACAACCCCAACTTCGAGGTATGTTGAAAGTACCATGTTGAACCTGCTTAAACACACATGAACATCTGTTTGCACGATGCCTCCAACATACTCTGGTTTCTCAAGTTCATCTCCCGGATTCCACCAGTGAACTGTTGTCGTCAGTAAACTCTTGTTTCGCATATTGAATTGTCACACATCAAATGAAAGAAAACACACATGATTTGTATTCAGCATCAAAACTTGGTTGTGGTTTGCCCAGGTTCACCCGTTATCATATTTGACAGCCGTCTCGTAACATGGGAGTCCTATCCCCACACAAGTGGATCCACTTGTTCGCTGTACCATTCCCATACCATCTCCACCTTCATTATTAGGTTGCTTCTGTATCTCACTGGATTGGTTGATGGGAAAATTTACAGGAAACCCCTATATTTGAGGGAAAATCCATGGTTTCCTGTAAATTTTCCCATTAACCAATCCATTGAGTATCCCATTGTAAACATCCAACGAAAAGTCTTTCAGATAGTAATCCATCACATATCCTCACATATCCCCATTCTATCACCCGTGTATCCGATGTATCCCTGCTTCTGTGGTCAACCAGAGATGCCTTTTCCCCACCTACATCCCACAATCGATATGTCATTATACATATATATATATATATATACACATTTACAAATAGATTCACAAGTTTTCAATAGTATTCAAACAGAACATGGTCATTTTCAGAATCAACTAATCTAACATTACATTGAGGATCAATGCAATCTAACAATCTAACATCTAGGAACCCCAAGAAGATAGAAACGTAAAAATAAAACTCACACACAGCGATAAATAACATGCTCAACTTTTTGCGGGTGTTATATACATCATTGTACATCTATTACCATCCATTTTGCTTCACCATCCCCTTCATCATCTTAAACTTCAATTGCCTTGGTATTTCAAACACAGTCCATCAAGTGCAACATATATGTATGTATATATATATACATAATAACTATATCATATATATATATATATATGTATAATCATACATGCATTACATATGATGTTTAAATTCAATACATTACAACAAATGTAAACATCAATTTCAACACCATATTTCAAAGATCTCTAACCATAGCTCCCCACATCCCCCCTTCCCATCCACCCCGCCTCCTGCTGCGCCTTCTCCCGAGCCTCCGCCAGGATTCGCGCCAGCTGCAGATCGCACTTGGGCTCCGACACTTTGGTGTCCTCAATAGCCTCGCGACACCGCTCCTGCGAACGGGACGTGGAAACAAAAACCCTGGGAGGTCCTGGGAGGTTCAGGATTTCTTCACGATTTCTGGGAATAAAACATGGTTAAACTATTTGAAGACTGGGGAATTAGCTGAGTAAACTATCTAAGAAAACTAAAACATTCTAAAACTTGTTCAATTGTGGTACACATTTGCGGCCATGGGCCATCTTTGATTGCTGAAGTGAGGGCAAATGAAACATTAGACAATTAAAAAAGGCTAGACACAAAGACGATGATTTCAACTCACCAACATCAAGAAAAGGAAACTTTTAGATCATTTTCCCGCTGAAGCCTCCATTTAGTTTGGGGATTTCCCAGCGAGCCACGCTTGATTACGGGAGGGTAGCAAACATGGATGGAAACAAGAAAGTTCAACTGAAAGAGGATGCGATGATCCAACAACCAAAAAGTGGCCACATCATCCACAAACATCACAGTTCCTTTGGGGAAGCAAGTTGCTGAGCCGGAGTTTCTAGAGCGAATTTTATTCCAAGAAATCAATACTTCAGTTATTTTGTCTGGTCTCCATGTATACATGGACATCCCAATTGTCCTGTTATGTACTGTTTTGCACTAGCCCTAAAATCCATCAACATGATCCATGTTCGTCTATAGAACCAATGGTTTGTTGTATCTCTCATGCTTGGACACACCCAATCTTACATTCCACTTCTTTTGGTCTACACTTACACCCCCGTATTTTCTGGGGGACAAACAATATAAGCCTAAGGACATACAGAGGCCATGAACAATGAACAACCAATGAACAACCAAGAATAACAACCACACTCTGCTTGGAATGCCGTAATTATCCAAGCAAGAAAGACGGGGATGTAAGATGTATTGCTAACATGATATCCCGGACATATCTGGAGTAAAATCCGTTAATAAACCTCTCGTATGGAGTGTACACCACCATCTATCGTACAAACAACAAACATTAAACCAATGTCAACCCAGGATTAGCAGATCCCAAATTTCCTAATTTGAGGGGTCCAAAAGAGTGCACATTTAAGTCATAAACGGCACCTCTCCCCCTAATAATCAGTTTGATGTCATTGAACCATGTGTTAAAATACCAATCTCCATTACAAAGATCAATGCTCAAATTGTTCTGAATCAATTCTTAATATATAGGGATCTCCGAGCAAGTAGAAAACCATGCCATGATGTTATACAGTATGTGTCTCCCACAATTTCCAGGGATCTAATTTGAACTCTACGATCCCATTGGATGGCGGTTGATCCCCAGCATTCCCCATGATATTTGCTGGAATAATACATGTGTTTTTTGGCGATAATTAAGATCAAATCACAGAGGGGTTGCGTTGGGGGTGGAAATTGAAATCGCAGAAAGCGGCCACTTGCGGCTAAAATCAGCTAAATGCCCACATTGTCCCCTGAAATTACAATGTTTGCTGATAAAATCAGCATTTTGCTTGGTGAAACCCGCACTTGAGCAGGTGAAATCCACCCACATCTTTACTGCTTAAATCCACAATTTGGCAACTGGTTGAGCCAGGTGCCAAGGCCCCTAAAGGCCCCCAAAGGCCCTCAAGGCCCCCCAAGGCCCGCCAAGGCACCAGCATCTCATCTTCTAGCTCCACCAGCAATGGCTGTGAGGGCCGTGAGGGGTGAGGTGAAGCTTCGGAAGTGCCTAGCCGCGAGGCGAAGGTGAGCAATGGTAGTTTATTTCACTATATATATATATATATACGGTGGTGTTGGTGTTGTTGTACTGTATAAGCAATTTTATACCAATTGCATCTAGATATGACGGGATTTTCTATGGAAAATAAGATGGGATTGCTGGAGGTTTGAAGCAGCAAGAAATGTGGCCAATCTATGACAATCTAGGATCCTAGTTTTTTTGGGGGTTGTCAATGAGACAGAACATGGTGTTTATCTAAGTACAGCTGACTGTAGGTCTTATTTTTTTAGGGTTGATGATTCACCGGTGTAAAAAATATCAATCATGATCAACCATCTAAGAAACCTTAAAGAGGTTTGAACCAAGCTGGCTTCAAAAGTTTACCCAGAAATTTGGGAAGTTGACCGACACAGAATTTTCATCAGCCACACAAACCCGGACTTCAGCTGCACGAATTCAGGTAGAACCGAGCAACATTAATGGTTTAAGCAGAAACGGTGCCAATACGCACCAAAAAGCGGATCTGCAGCAATTAGATGTAAATGTGTCAAGGGATCTCAAAGGTTGGATTGCCACGATGGGTTTGAAGTTTGAACCAACATTAGGTACCAAAAAGAATTGGTGACTGGTCCCTGCTCAGTTTCAGGGAAGAGGTTTGTCTTGGCAAGTCTTGGAAAATAGGCTACCCCCAAGTTTGATGGTTTAGAACCTCAAGCTTCCAGCTTCAAATGATCATTCAAAATGGGTATACCGGTATCCCCGATTTTCAGACACATCCAAACGTATTATCAAGTTCTACTTAGTTGATCCTTTATAAACCCCATTGCAAACCTCATTATATACCAAAGTTTTCAGGTTAGCTTCCTTATTGGTTAATATATATATATATATATATCACCATAATATCCCCATGTTCACTACCTTCCAGCATCACCATCTCACTCTCATGCCTTGAGCATCCATCTGGATCCACGCGCGAGCCATTAAAGGAGCCAAGCTGTGTCCACGTTCATTGACCTCCTGAGTGCCGGGTTGTTACCATCCGTTCTGTGGCAGCCATCAATGAGGGGGGGGTGTAACTAACTAACATGGACATCAGTTCTTTCTATAGTTTTGTATGTCAACATACTGCCACTGCAATACATACAAATATCATATAAAATCATATATATATATATATAAATATCAAACATCTTGGATGCCCAGCAAAAAACTGCTGATTGCTGGGGTAGCATCATCGTCCGCACTGGTCATCCCATCTTCCGCCAAGTCACCGTGCTCCCGGCGACATCGGTGACATCGCTCACCGCTTGCTGCGAGAGCTGGGCGAAGAGACCACCTGCAACGAAGCTCCGCGAAGCTCCGAGGCAGAAGGGATGTGGAAACAACATTTGGAGGGAGGTTCTGACGAAAAAAACGGAGGTTTTTTACGTTTTTTTTTTACATGATGTTCAAGAGGTTCAAGATGGTTTAAGATGGTTGAAACTGGTTTAATATATATATATATATTAATATCATTTAACTTCGATACAACGTGGTTCTACAAATGTTCTAACATTGTGTTGCCTGATTTGATGCGGTCCAAGATCGTTTAACATGGTTCTACTATTGTGTTACATGACTGTATGGTGGATAATGACTTAAGATGGTTTAATAAGTTAACGTTGGTCTTCCATCGTGTTACGTGATCTTATATGGTTGAAGCTGGTTCAAGATGGCTAAACATGGTCCTACATTGTCCTACATGTTCAAAGGTTGAAGAGGGGTGAATGTGTGTCTCTCCCATTGTTTTAGGTGATTTAAGATGGTTAAAGAAGGTTTTGCCATTGTTTTTAGGCTTGTTTTTTATCAAACCATAGTTTGACGTCCCGTCAGCCAACAAGCACGGCTTTTCACACGAGGATTCGGTCCACCGCTGGGAATCTCCACCCAGCTGCCAACAGCTTGAAGATCATGGCCTTCCAATCCCAGGCAATTCGCCTGGAGGTGGGTAAAAGCCGTCTAAGACGATTGTACCCAGCTATGATGACCTCTGGTCGTGAATGAGAGCTCCATCTGAGGAGCGAAATCCGCTCCTGGTCATGGCCTCGTTGATGACAAATGGAGTGGACTGGGAAACGCCATAGAAATCTTCACTTTGCAACTGCAAAGCAGGCCACAGAAGCTCACTCCAGGTAGATCTTCATGGGCCAAAAACTCCTTGAGCACCTTGAACAGGGAAAAGCCCTGGAACGACAGGTGTACACCAACCATATATAGCCCGTCGGGGCGCCTCTCATGCGTCGCTTACGGTTTTGCCTTGTTTACCCAACAAACATTGGACTCTAACCATCAAACAGGTTGATTTAAGCCGCAAGAAAGTCGATTCAAGCGACGGAAATGATGGTGGATTTTCTCAGTCAAAAGGATCGACAAGTGGTCCGTTCCGCGAAGATTTACCAAACTTAAACTTACCAACAAACTTGTGGCTAGTTTCATGATTTGAATGGAAACCAAACATGACCTTTCCCATGTCAACATATTTGAACTGTAGACTGTAGATCAATCAAAATAGACTATTGGTAAGGCAAAAAACTGATTTGCTTGTGTTCCTCCATTGTTTTTTCTACATTAAAACTACGTATTTTTAATTGATTGCTGGGTGGTACAGGCATTGGGTGGCACTCAATAAATATGTAAATCTGCCTATAATACGTCTAGTTCATTCTACTTGTTACGTAAAACATGACTTTTTGTAGCAACCTATCCAAGGGAGGCGTGGCCGCCTCGACTCAGAGACACTTGCGCCAATTGTTCCAGCTCCTGCAGGGCAGCAGAGCAAAATCAGCAACTACCCTTTTTTTTCCACGAAAAAAGTGGGGGAATTCATCAGCACTCAGATGGGATCTCATTGGTTTGGGAAGTATATGTAAACATGTTTAAACTGTCTAGCGACTATAGATGGAAAAGAAAGATGGACTATTTCATGGAACATAGTCTAGACATGGTAAATGTGTGTAGATTTTCCGTGATTTTCAATATCTATGATAGTTTACAAGTGGAAGTATATCCTCAAGATCCCAAACTGAGTTTGCTGAAGCTAAGGATCAGACCCATGTCTTGACTGCCCTCAAAATTCACATGTGTGTGTTCTCAATCCAAGCGAGCTTCTCTAAATGTCTCCATTTTTTGTTGGTTTCCAAGGAGCAAAGATTCAGATTCGCACAAGGATTGATCTGGAGAAGCTGCTGGGCCTGCATTTGGGTCAACCACGGCGATAACGTCTCCATACAGAATCCCTTTCGTCACTACCCTCATCACCAGTATCCAGCCGAGAGGAATCGGCAATGGCTGATGCTTTTTGACCAGAAAGCCTCCTACAATCCCGGCATTCTGTTCTGAACGTCTGGGCAACGCCGGAAAAGCCAATGGAAATGATTGGGGATGGTTTTGCAATTGGGTTTGCCACAGTAGTTTAGACTCGAAATTGACACAATGTGTTGACTTACATCGGATTTTACAGTACGTGTTGTTTTTGTTGACCTTGGTTGATTGGAATTTCAACCCGGATGTTGCAAACCCCAGCACCCAATATCAAACACGGTCTCAATGGTCCCAAATATATCTTTGATGTCATCCGCTACATCCGCCATGATGTCTTGAGGCTGTTTGGATTTGTTCATGGGGATGGGATTGCCTAGCATACCCATCATTTTGGAGTTATGTCACCCATTATATATATATATACCCATGAAATCCCATTAGATCCCTGTTGTTGATGGATTATACGGGGGATGGGATTCTCCTCAGGAGTTCACTATGGAATTCATCTAATATCTATCTATTAGCAAGCTGTTACATTGCTGGATTCTAAATGTACCCTCTGGTAAGTTAACATAGCTATTGAAAATCACCATTGTTAGTAGGTAAATTATGGTAAATTCATGTAAATCACCTATGCTTAAATAGGCCATGTTCAATGTTCATCCATTTTCCATAGCAAACTGCCGAATTCCCAGAGGGCAACAGATTCTCATGTCCTTGGGGCCTTGGGGCATTAGTGACCTGACGTTTCCACTCCTCATCAGCACCGGGCCAGGCGGCATCACCTCAAAACAACGAAAAATCAACGAGAAACGCGTTTCCAATCTGGGTAAGAATGGTTAATCATGGCTAATCATTGCTAACAATGGTTCATAATTGTTGATCATGGGATAATCTGACATAAAACATGCATGAAACACATTCGAATTGTCTGGATAAACTATAAAATTCACAAAGCTGAAGTAAGGCGTTTTGAGGAAAGTTACCCCTAGGAACCATGATTCCAGCGACTTTGCAGTGATGACATCCTAATTCATCCAGAGCTAGGGGCCGTTCAGATTGATGGCTTCAATGTGAAGTTTGTTTCTTGATTATGGAATATCTATGAATATTTGATACTGAACAGAACGGTTGGAGGGAATACAATCCACAAAGTGTTCAACAATCAATCGTACACTATATAGTATTGTGGATTGTGTATGATGGATTATGGTCTATGGAACACTCCACCATACAACATAAATCAATACTGCAACTGTAACGGACTCGTGCTTTCAAGCCAAATGCAGTAGTTTGTCAGCATAAATTAAACCATCCAGATTTTGACCCAGAGAACGGAACGAGACCACCAACCACTAGCACCAAGACCAACACTTCTAGTGCACAATAGTTTGCGAATTTCCAAGCTTTTGGCTCACTGTTGTCGAGCTCTCGGCTCAATTCCTACCAGTGGTTGAGCTGTCCAGCAGAAGGTTGAGGGTCGGTTCAAATCATGGCGTAACCTCCTTTGATACCTCCAGTCAACATGGTGGTGTACCAATGTTGTTGGACGCAGCAGCTGCGTCAAATGATTTTGGAGTGCTCAGGGCACCTTCGCCGGATGCATGGCTTTGGTTCCAGAGTGGCTCTCATTGATCACAGATCCCTGAGACGAGCTGGTTCAAACTTCAAACTCCCTGCCTTGGAATGCCTCAGCATGGCATGGAACCTTCACTTGGACCCTACTGCACACATGCTGGTTTGCAATGACACATGCGAGAGCTAGAGCCTGGCCGTTTCTGCAAGCGTGCTGGCCCTGCTTTGGAAAACTTTGCAGAGAGCATTTTCCCTTGCTTATGTCCTTTGCCTTCTTCAGCCAATGCTCATTGTGGCTTGGACTCGGGAATTTCAGGCGCCTTTTCTATTTCCTGGCATTCGGGGAAAAGGGCTTCAGCCGGCCTTACAATAGGAATCTGCACACCAGATTTTTTCCTTCTTAGCTTGCAGCCAGCAAAGTGAGATGACTACCCAGGGTGTTCCCGCCACAGGCGTGGGATGATCGGATAGCTTTGCACTTNCCTTCTTAGCTTGCAGCCAGCAAAGTGAGATGACTACCCAGGGTGTTCCCGCCACAGGCGTGGGATGATCGGATAGCTTTGCACTTTGCAACTTTACCACTGTACACAAACAGATTTGGCCGTCCACCTGTGATCGGCAATTGCTTCCGCAGTTGTGCCACATGCGCACTGACCCTGGCAAGGCTTACACTGCTGTTAGGTTTGACTGCCACTGCTACCGCCGTGGCATGAACCNCCGCAGTTGTGCCACATGCGCACTGACCCTGGCAAGGCTTACACTGCTGTTAGGTTTGACTGCCACTGCTACCGCCGTGGCATGAACCGTTACAGAGTCTGCGCGTGGTTCACCGTTGTCGAGAACCTGCATGTGAACCCATTTACTGGTCAAGAGGACTTGACGCAGCGTCAAGTTGGCAAAATATCCAAGAAAACAACTTATGTTGAATCCAAGATCTCTAAAAGATATCAAATTCAAACTGTCAAGTTCAACAAAAACCGTTCCATTCCGGTTTGTTGGGAGGTTCCACTCAGTTCCACATCAACAAAAATCAACCGGCCCCGGTTCACATCGACCTTGTGCTCAAATCTTGGGCTTCGGGCAGTGCACTAGGAGGTCACAAGGTTGCCTCCGACAAAGCGTTTGGCATTTTAGGTAGTTCTCCACTGCCACATGATCTTGATGGAGTATACCAGCCCAAAAAAATACCCTATGGTAAACTAACATAGCTATTGACAATTGCCATTTATAGTTGATTTACCTCAAAAACCATGGTGATTTGGGCACCCCAGATTGCCAATGAATATCCACTGTGTCATGCGGGTCCGTACAACAAGATTCCCATGTTCAGACAAACTGTCCTTGCACACAGGTAGATCCAAGAAATGGATCCAACACAGCCAACACATTGATGAGACGCATAGACAAGTGGACAGATTCTTTGCAAGATGTTATGATAGAATTGACAATTGCTTTTTCCTAACATTGATACATATAGCCACATATATATATAATATATATATATATATATGAGGAAGATTCATTGCAATACATCAATGTGATTCTATCTGAACTTGCAATTTGCCATTCTGACATGTTGAGAGTGTGTTTGCTTCCATATAGATTGCAACCCCTAAGAAAGATAGAACAGTACGATTCTGGCAGTATTTTCCCAGCGTCTATCTTTTTCGCTACGGGTGTTCAGTGACATCCCACGCCACCTATAGCGCTCGGAATCAGGAAAAGCTGAAGATGATTCGGATTCACCTCGGAGCAGGTTGAAGAAGTCCCTTCCAGGCCTTTCACGTGTTTTCACAACACATCCTATTGGGATGGAAATGGCATGAAATACATCAGAGGTTGGTGACTCATAATTAGCTAAGTTGGGTTGGGTCATTAGGTTAACTAGTGGTTATTATAGATACCATGCATGTTTTAAACTAGTTTACTATCCATTGCAAATTGGCAAAGGATCTAAAGTTGTATTAAACATTATTAAACTAATTATCCACACACTTGACATCACTTGACCCATTTACAGATAGTTATCCTTTTCTACTGATAACAAAACAATGATATATACATATATGTACAAATCATATCTCTATGTTACCCTTATCTAGAAAAAAAATATGCACCGCTATAGTTCCATCCCCTCCGCAGCTCTCCTCCCGGCTCAAGCTCCACCTAAGATCCCCCACAGCAGCTCTCGTAGTAATCCCAGACTTCGCTAAAGACCAAGACCTCCGCAGGCTCGTGTCCTTGGTCGCCCAGTGACTGGTGAACCCGAGATGGGGTCCCCCCCTTTTTTCCATTGATGATGGGTGTGTTTGCCACGGTTTTTATCATCAGAAAACATTGAGGCACCATGGAGTCTTGAAATCGCAGAGTTTTTAGATTTGGCCAGCCCACTCTATGATTGGTTTCTTGACTGCCAATTCCCAGATTTCGATTCACAGACCTTTAGTTTCTTGAAATTCACAGTTGAGGAACCAGAAAAAATGGAAAAAACCGCCTGAAGAACTCAGACAATTCCTTGGGAAACCGCACGACAGAGCTGCGCGGCCGCACGTTGCCAGTCAGTGAATTCACCTGGGTCTTTTTAAGGTCTTTTTAAGCATCCCCATAAACCATGGAAAAGGCTACGCCTTTCAACATCTGGATTTGTCTGAAAATGGTAAATAGCCCAAAATAGCAATCTTAATAGTGAAACATGATGATTCAACATCTCTAACACTCTTAATATTGTTGATCACACTGCTGGGGTTCCCCTCTGCATCACCTGTCCCAAACCTCAACAACGGTTACCCTCCGGCAATAAACAGTTTGCTACGGAAAATTGTTCATTTAATTCAATCATTTTTCTGTTAAACATATTGGTTTTCCATATGTTACATCACCAAAGGGGAATTTTTATCAGGCCAACCCCTTCTTCGTTACCCGGAAGTGAATGGTTTGCAGCTGTTACGACGTGTCGGTTGGTGGGTTCAACCTCGAAAAAGAAGAGTCAGTATGGATCATCCCGGTTAGGATAGACAGTTAAAGATATGTGAACCAGGTATACAGAGATAGTTTCTGCCAGGTATCGCATTTAAGCGTATCCAACATGAGTCAAGTGCAAGTCCGCTCAAACCGCAAATCCTAGACTTGATATGTAAATCCAACTCCAAGAGAGCCTGGCTGTTTTTTTTGAAAAGGAACCCCTACATGCCTTGGCAACGTAGTTCCAGTCACTTCATTAATATAATATATATATATATATATACAGTATATATATATATTATGTAATGTATAATATGATTCTACACATATGAATAAAATGTATCTTTTGACGTTGGGTGATGATTTGTTTAAACACCCTTGACCGAACGTACTGTGAACTGAAAATTAAACTATACGATTGAGGTCTATTTCTGCAGCAGTTTCCCTTGACAAATCCTCCTCATCAGCGGTTGCTTACCATTTCTTACTGATTGCTTTAACCAGAGTAAAGCCTCCTGGATCCCTCCGAGTATTCTGTCTTCCCCGGCGCAAAGCTCTGCGGATGTCAACCTCAGAAACAAGAAGACGACTTAAACGGAGATTTCCAAAGCAGCACAGTAGCACGATGAGCGTCATCACCCTGATCTTGATACCATATGATCGCCCGTGGTCAAACATCAATAAAAGACTCGTCTTTCAACTAATCATAGTCATTGTCGTCGTCATCATCATCCTCATCATCATCATCATCATCCTCATCATCATCATCACCATCATCATCATCATCACCATCATCATCGGCATCATCATCATCATCATCATCATCACCATCATCATCGTCATTATCGGCATCATCATCATCATCATCGGCATCATCATCATCACCATCATCATCATCATCATCATCGTCATCCATCATCATCATCATCATCATCATCATCATCGTCATCATCATCAATCATCATCAATCATCAACATCATCATCACATCACCATCATCATCATCACCATCATCATCGGCATCATCATCATCATCATCATCATCGTCACCATCGGCATCATCATCATCGGCATCATCATCATCATCATCATCATCATCATCATCATCATCATCATCATCATCATCATCGCCATCGCCATCGCCATCGCCATCACCATCACCATCACCATCACCATCCCAAGCTCACCTTCATCACAAAACAACGGCGAAGAACGAGACCCGAAATAGGAGCAGCACCCAGCAAAACAACACCAAGAGGTAGCAAAACAATATCAGCAGCCTTCCCTTATTCTTGAGAACTTCATTTCCTTATATCTACTCCTATTTGACCGGGGAGGGCAACTGATACTTTGGGCCCTGGTTCGTACCTCATATCACTTCTTGGTACGAGTATAAATAGATATATTTCATTCAGACTCATGGTTAATATCCCATTATACCTGTTTGAATGGATAATATCCCAGTTCTATCCCACTATCTCTCGTTTATATGAATACATATCCCATCCCCACTAGAAAAAACATGGCATCTCCATATTCATTCCATCGTTTTGTTGGTGATATGTTACAATAGATATTTCAACTTACAAGTATTTTGTTCTCCAGAGAACGTCTCGCCCTAGCCAAGCAAAAAAAGCCTAGCAGCAGGAGGCGGCGACCCGGCATAGACAGTGTCCACGAGGCAAATCTGTGCGATGCGCACACCAGCGTAGCGGATCCTGACGAAGGACGCTGCGCCAAGTCGGCACCCGAACGACTGGTGAATCTTTACTGGATTGAAATCCTGAGTTTCAATTTCGAAAAGGATTTCAATATCTTCCTCACTATCTAGGATTAAGCCTGATTCAGCTGTAGCTAATGAAACTTAAACTGAATTCACTGATTTGGTCTATTTCTTTTGTAACAGGTGGCTTCTCGAGAAGAAGTGTAAAGTCACTGTGCAACCAACGCAATACGTTCCATGTATGGTATGTTTACCAACATGCGGCGGGTGATGTTGAATGTAAAATGTTGGTATATAATGGTATCAAAGCATTCCATACATGGAGGATCTATAAACGACTTCTGCGCATCGATGTCATAATTCAATCGAACATCTTCAGGCAACATATTTCAGGAAACCTCTGCAAACTGAAAACTAATCTACTGACAAAAATGGGCCTCGTAAATTGGGGAAATGGTGTGCACAAACGAATTTAGACGTTTCAGTATAAAGTCGAGTGCAAAAAGAAGCAAGCAGGCAACAACATATACAATTTCAGACATCAGAATTCCAAACTGCAGTTACTACACATATCTATGACTAAAATGAATTACTTTCTTCGAGTTCTTTCTGGCACAATTTCCTGGCAGGGAAGAGGAGGAGAGGACAACTCTGATGAAATCTAGAGACCTTCGGTCTCTAGATTTCATCAGAGTTGTCCTCTCCTCCTCTTCCTCTTGGCNTCTTCCTCTTGGCATTCTATCTGACATTTTCGCTGACATATGCTCTGCCATTCTATCTGACATATGTTCTGACATTCTATCTGACATTCTTTCTGGCATATCTTTCTGAAATTCTTTCTGGCATTCTATCTGCCATATCTTTTGACATTCTATCTGGCATTCTTTCTGGCATATCTTCTGACATTCTATCTGGCATCTAGTCTGGCATTCTATCTGGCATATCTATCTGACATTCTTTCTGGCATTCTTTCTGGCATTCTTTCNCTGGCATATCTTCTGACATTCTATCTGGCATCTAGTCTGGCATTCTATCTGGCATATCTATCTGACATTCTTTCTGGCATTCTTTCTGGCATTCTTTCTAGCATTCTATCTGGCATTCTATCTGGCATTCTATCTGGCATGTATTCTGACATTCTATCTGGCATTCTATCTGGCATTCTTTATGGCATTCTATGTGGCATATCTTCTGACATTCTATCTGGCATCTAGTCTGGCATATCTTTCTGGCATTCTTTCTGGCATTCTATCTGGCATATCTTTTGACCTTCTATCTGGCATTCTATCTGACATTCTTTCTGGCATTCTTTCTGGCATATCTTGTCACATTCTATCTGGCATCTAGTCTGGCATTCTATCTGGCATATCTTTCTGGCATTCTTTCTGGCATTCTATCTGGCATATCTTTTGACATTCTATCTGGCATTCTTTCTGGCATTCTATCTGGTATATCTTTCTGCCATTCTTTCTGGCATTCTATCTGGCATATCTTTCTGGCATTCTTTCTGGCATTCTATCTGGCATTCTTTCTAGCATTCTATCTGGCATTCTATCTGGCATTCTATCTGACATTCTTTCTGGCATTCTTTCTGGCATTCTTTCTGGCATTCTTTCTGGCATCCTTTCTGGCATTCTATCTGGCA
>BGPT01000021.1:98423-112427 GCA_003297045.1 Symbiodinium sp. clade C Y103
CTGGAGCTCGCGGTTGAAGCCCGGCAGTGCCCACTGGGATCTGGAGCTCGCGGTTGAAGTCCGGCAGTGCCCACTGGGATCTGGAACTCGCGGTTGAAGTCCGGCAGTNTCTGGCATTCTATCTGGCATTCTTTCTGGCAGTCAATCTGGCATGTATACAGGTTGAAGTCCGGCAGTGCCCACTGGGATCTGGAGCTCGCGGTTGAAGCCCGGCAGTGCCCACTGGGATCTGGAGCTCGCGGTTGAAGTCCGGCAGTGCCCACTGGGATCTGGCAGTCGCGGTTGAAGTCCGGCAGTGCCCACTGGGATCTGGAGCTCGCGGATGAAGTCCGGCAGTGGCCACTGGGATCTGGCAGTCGCGATTGAAGTCCGGCAGTGCCCACTGGGATCTGGAGCTGGCAGATGAAGTCCGGCAATGCCTGCTGGAGCTGGCAGATGAGGTCCGGCAGTGCCTGCTGCGATCTGGAGCTGGCGAGGAGGAGGCGGGAGGTGAAGGCGGGAGGCGGCGGGAAGTTGTCCACNCAGATGAGGTCCGGCAGTGCCTGCTGCGATCTGGAGCTGGCGAGGAGGAGGCGGGAGGTGAAGGCGGGAGGCGGCGGGAAGTTGTCCACCCCCCCCCGCGTACAGCTGTGATAAAATCTAGTAACCCTCACCTGGCAGGTGGGGAAAAACAATGTCTGAATGAGTCATTATTAAGTCACATATCTATGGCTAAAGTTCGCACATCACACATCTACGGATCATGATTTTTACATATGTTAACCATAGCTTAATAATACACGAAAGAATGTCATGGCTTGGTATGGCGGCGTCGGATCCGACGCAGTCCTTTCGATCAACTCGAGGTCAAATAGAAGCTGACCGCTGCCAATGGAGGTGTACCTACCATGGAACCCATGGATCCCCAGGTTGTCATGGCTAGTTGAAAAAAAGAACATCTACCCTACCCCCTCAAAAAGATAGAAGTTGGTAAAATCCAATCCTGAAATTGGTGGACATTACCTTTCCATATTGTTTTTTTGATTGCTATATCATGCTATATCTAATATCCAATTGCTTGGGGTACTTAAGTCTCATTCCCATGGGACAAGTGAAAGTTTATAAGATTTTGAATGCATCCACCTGAGCTGACAACATTGAACAAAGGAACTACCCTCTGGTAAACTCACGTAGCGAACTGGAAAATCACTATTTTTAGTAGCTAAATCAACGATTAAAATGGCCATTTTCAATAGCAAAGTGTTAGTTTACCAGAGGGTAATGCCAAGGTGGGATTAATAAACCCCCTAGTAATGGTTAATGTCAACCACTATTTGGGGAATCCTCCATGATTCATAAACCATGGTTTATTAATCCCACCTTGACATTATAAATTACCTGAATCAAACTAACCATGGGATGAAGCACCAAGTCATTTCCCTCCCAAGCAGGGGATGCGCCTGAGTCCCATTGAGGGATTCCACCAGGGACGCCGGCCCTGGCCGAGACGAGGTGATCAGCTTGCGGCCAGAGGTGATATGAAGCTCCGGAACCACCAAGATTTATGTGAAACCATGTGATTGTGCATATACCTATGTATATATACATATACATTTTTTAAATATACATCTATAATATAATATATATATATATGCATACATTATGTAATACATCTATAATATATATATGCATACATTATGTAAAGGCATATAAATAGGAATATATGAGTTAACGCATATAATATATTTATGATAATATGGAGACAACCTACCTGAAGAAAAATAGAGGACATGCTGGATGGAGTAGACAGTATAGACACCATATGTTGGAGTTTGTTTGACCATTCAGAACGAGCAACGAATCGACAAATTCAATATAGAAAAGAAGCTGAAGATGCCTCTAACCATAGGGTCCACAGTTACGACTAGTAGGGATATACCCTCCGGTAATCAAAAGTGGCAATGGACAATCACCCATATATAATTACTACAATTTGTAGATGTGTTTCATAGTTTTTCCCTATCATAACCTCCATTCATAGGGGATTTTCAATCGCCATGTTTGATTGCCAGAGGGTATGTATATACACATCCGTCAGCAATGATGATGAATCATCCACAACAGCTCCTGACGTGACCAACACAATGTATTGAACAGTTGTATAGTGTGTCTCAATCAGAGCAATCAACACGGAACACTCGTACAACGATGTGAGAAAATGTGGGTATCAAGTTCAAGGTGGTGCCCCCCGTTCGATAGATAAGTTGCTTATGAACGCCAGCAACTATGGTTTATAGGATATATTATATATATATATATATATCATATATATCTGTACTTGATGGGCTTTATGAACCAACTTATAACCCGAGGGGGAACCACCTTGTCAATATATTTGTAACCGGAGGGAGCACCATGTCTGTACGGTTGGATTGTATTTACAAGGTGGCGCCCCCCCCCGAGTTGTGTTTGTTGGTTTATAAACCATTGTTAAGCACAGATGCATTTCCCAAAAACCATGGTTAATGTAGTTGTGAACCAACTTAGCTATCGAGCGGGGGCACCACCTTAGCGCCCCCAACCAAGGTTTGCGCCAAGGTCAGACGTTGTCCACCCAAAAATGCTGTCAATTTTGCTCCAGAAGCATGGGAACAATGGGGAACACAAATTCAGGGGTTTAAAACATGCTTTACCCTGTGAAAGAAAAAACAAACAAACTTTGCATAGCGTTTGTAGTACAGCCCATTGCAAGACAAACCCATTTCAATGTATTTCAATGTTATAGTTTCTCTGGTCCTTTCAAACATAACACTGTGGCCAGCAAAACAAGAGCGTATTGGCAACTCTGGAACGCCAGGGGACCAAACGAGTGCAGTCCAAATTTTGAAGGAATTTCATAGCTTTGGGAATTTTTATTTGATTTCTTTGGTAATTAATTACCCTTTGTATCCATTTGTTTTTTCTGCTGTCTGTATATTTGATGGATCTTGATTTTGAATGAATTTGACATAACATCTTTGGATATCTTTGGTACAATGACCTTTCAGAAAAACTCGAAAAACCCGATGTCTTCAACGGGTCAGAAGTTGGATCCCGGCGACCTCCACGTTTTGCTGTGCATCTCTGATCCGTCCCACGATGAAGTCACGGAAGCTACAGCGCACCTGGGCTCCGATCCCGGGCCCCCAAGATAGCTACCGTACCAACGGTTTGACCCTGAGAATCACTCACTTTGAGGTCGGAAATGGTTGGGAATTCGATTTTTTTCTTTGGGGTCTATGTTACGTAAGTGGGAATGGTGGATATACCTGAACTGCATGGGTTGGTATAAACCTACTTCAAACTGGGGCGCCCTATCCATACCGTCCATCTATTTTAAAGTCGGCTTGTAGGAATAGGTCATTTGAAGGGGAAATGCATGTGGATATGCCGTGGGAGACTTTGGAAAGGACATACATGGGACATACACAAAGCTGAGGATCTGTACCAAAATCACTTGGTTTGTGTTGGAAAAACATGTTCTTTTTTCGGGATGCTGGGTAAAAGACAAACATTGCGTGGAAAATTAACTGGTCCAAATAACTGGTCGCTGGTGGAGACACCAATTGCCCCGACTCCCAAAACAAAACACGTCAATTCAGGCTTTATATCTAGTAAACTAACAATACGTTTGGACATCCGCATTTTGAAAAATGCAAATCACCGAACTATATGGGCCATGTCCAAGAATATTTTAGATTGATAGAAAATATGTTCTATATTGTCTATAAAATTACTGTTGGTTGACCTTCCAGGATCATCATTAAATCATATCAAATCAGCATTAAACCCCCATGACATCCCCATGAAATCAGTCCCACATATGCCCATGCCTGAGGCCAGGCAAGGCGATGTGCAGCACAGTCCGGGTCGGCACCTGGGTGCTAAGAATGGGGTGTGGAGCCCCGCCATGTGGGCTGTGGTAATCAATGTTAAAAACATGTGTGGCTAAATCATCAATGAACTATCTATACATAGTTCTATCAATCAACCTATCTATTCATAATGATCCATCTATCTACCTATCTATCCATCCATCTATCATATAATTATTTATTTGTCCTATCTGTAGTTTTCGCTTTCTATCTATAGCTATATTATATGTCTTTCAAACTCTCTATCTACCTGTCTGTCTACAATTTCCATCTATCTATTATGTTTCTAGCTATCCACCTATCCATCGATTTATTCTATCTATCTATCTATCGATCGATCTATCTATCTATCTATCTATCTATCTAGTTATCTAGCTATTGGTTTAGTTACTTTTAATACTTGTAAAAAAAAATAAAAAACATGTTGGATGAAAACATGTGATGAAACAGTGGATTTAGGGAGGCACCAAAAGTTTCGCACAAGCCCATGTATACCTCCAGTTTTGAGGGTCCGTATCACGCACACGTTTACCTGGGTTCATTTGACCCCAAAACTGCAACCCGGCCAGGTTTCAAAATATTTGCGTGCATCTGATTGAAAGAAGCTGGCTGGCCACGCCACATATTTGATTTTCAACTCCTACCAGAGAAAAATTGTGTTCGGTTGGTTTTGCGGGGGACTTGCCTATGTGTTCCAATCAAGCTCAAGGGCGCCAATCATGCCCCGCTCCTTTCCGGTCTCCTCCGAAGCCTTGCCTGTTGCCGTCTGGTAGGTCGCACTAGCTAAGATCTTGTCCGGTTCGAACACCTGTAAAACTGGAACCTCATCTCTCCACCTCGAACAGGTGGTATGATCGCCTGAACCAGAGCCTCAGTCAATGGATTGGTTAATGGGAAAATATACAGGAAACCCCTATATTTCATGGAAATCCATGGTTTCCGGTAGATTTTCCCTTAAACCAATCCAATGACTCAGTTTTGTTCTCTTGCAGTTCCAAGATCCCTTCAGTGAAGGAGCTCCCAGGGACCGGCCCCAGCACAAACCGCTTTCCGAATATCTTGAAAACTCTTCGCACTGTACTCCCTTCGAGCAATCCCAAACCATCTTTCACCTGGCCCTTAAACCAGAAAAATACGGCATATGGTTGGGGTTGTAGGGTTGTGTTTAGGCCCTATGTGAAACCACACGAAAATTCCCAACAAACAACTACGTACGTAATGCTTTGAATTTGGTTTTCCACCAAATCAACATTGCTCATTAGACTCCAACATTTTGTGATTATAATGTGGATTTCCTAGAAAATGTCCATGATCCTGTGAAAACAACAATCATGAACTGTTTTTTAATTCCGTTTGCCATGCAACATTTCATGTGGCAGCGGTGAAATATGCTGCACAACAACCACTCAGCACGTAATCCCTTCCCGTAGTACTAAACGTAGACGTATCCCAAATAAAAGAAACTATAGGGTCCATTCCCAATGTTTGCGGTATTTTGTTTAAATCCAACTTTGATTTGAAGAGATTGAAAAACAAGAAAGCACCAACATATCCGATAATGTGGTTCAATTCCCTAATCACAAAAAACTGGTCAAGCCTGGAAGGTTTGTCATGAGATATTCTTGGGGTCCGCCTTTTGAAATTACTTTTTTCAAATCAAGGTTTTGATCGAGAGAAAGCGTCGAACACCATTTTTTTGCAACATCATGTAACATGCAAATGGATTTTCACAAGGACTCTGATCAAATTTTGACATCGGAAAAAATCGTCTGATGCCGGTTTTGTGTTTATCAGGTATAGAATCTGTCGAATCGAAATATATCTACATTAATTTGTGTGGCATTTTTTTCTAAGAAAGAACATGGTCGATTTCGAAAACACAAAAATCACATCTTGAAACTAAGGATTTGCGTTGATTCTATGAAGGGGAAGTCTCTCACCCTAGTAATAAACATCCCTTCATGTCATTTTTAAATTTGTTTCGCGTGTTTCCCGTTTGGGGCGGGGGGATGCTTAGTATTGGGGGGAATGGGTTCGTTGGGATCACCACGATGATGTGTTCCCACTTGCCGCGTGGACACCCAACCAGCATGTGATTTTTCATTTGTGGTTGATGATTTGGGCAATTGGTTCGGACCTAGCCGGCGATCAGAGAAATTATGACCAAAGCTGCGCGCGGGCACAACAACACAGAACACTGGGAATGTGCCCGGGTTGTGCCCAACCTTCAATGCAAGTACAATGCAGTTTGAACCGGTTGATTTCTGACGAGACAGCTCATGCTCAAAGAATATTATTCAGCAATTCAGTAACAACAACGCTGTTGTGAACCATTGTGCAGCAGGTTGCCGCAAGTAAATCCCAAATGTGGCCAATGTTCAAACCGCGCTGTCCAGCGTCTGCTTGGGAAAAAAGCGTGGGTCAAACGAAACACCTTATCAGGAGATCGGGAATAGGATATGATTCTCCGCTAGCCCTTTTCACAAGAAGTGTTGACGTGCATAGTGCTATTTGAGTCGCTGCCCAAGGTAGATTTTGTGAACAGAACAGAACCATTAGCATCAACAAGGGCCAACATTCATGGGTTGGATCCTGTCAGGCTTTCATCTGACGTATGAGAACATTAGAAGCGCTTTGCTATGATGCGTCGCGCGCTTGCATGGATTTCCTGGCGCATTTGCAGCCACCCCTCTTGGGCCCCACGCAAGAGCCCAAGCCACTGAAAGGCGTCATCGGCCCTGGCACAGGGGCGCGGCGTTGCCGCTCGTCACCGAGATGACGCGACAGCGCAGCATATTGCTGTTGTGTTGTCTTTACTTCAGAGCAGGACAAACGAACAGAAGTTAAACGAGGTCTGATTGTTGTTGCCGACCGTAGCTTATTTGTATCATTTAAGCTGTCTCCGAAGCTGGCAAAGTGCGTGTTTTTTGGTGGGATTGGGGTGGGATGGGGTGGGATGGGGTGGGATGGGATGATTGAGATAGGGGCAAAAAGGGCCAACACGTTCATGTCAAGTTGCAGTCCCAACTGATAAGTTGCGCAGGCACTTGCTGCTACGCTCATGAACTCGCCACACTGATCCAACTGCAAACAAACTTGCTGCTACGCTGATGAGTTTGCTACTCCATGTGCTTCAGGATGTTCATTCCTATTCCAAACATGTTGATGGAAGGTTGCTATGTGGGTACAATGAAAACTTGTCAGACGGCGATCATACTGTGACATGCAAATGCATCGATGTTCTAAATGTTTTTGACTCCGTGGATGCACCCAGAACTTTGGACAACACGTCAAAGGCAACTAGGCTGACCAATGATCAGTTGTGGAAGTGGGACCTCGTTGGACTACATGAGGGCTCATCCAATGCCGTCCCGTGGCCCCGTTATCTCTGGAACCTGGAAATCTGCAGCTTTGAGAAGCACCTGGATCATAAGCCCAATAGATTTATATAAACCTTTCACAAAAATCATCAACCAATCATGATGTTTGAGTTATCAACTATACCACACCCTGATGTTTTTATGGTAAAAAAAAAAAACTATAAATAATGTTTAAATCCCCTTTAAAGAACCAATCAACCACTGTGGGTTTTCAACCTGCTCAATTCCAATCAATGTCTGAGGTTGCCCGCCAGGCTCAAGACCAGCAATTGCCAGGCAAAAACAACAGTTTCCCCACTCAGAAAGAACATGAACTATTAACATGAATTAAAATGAATTGACTTACCATGAATTGAGCAAACATATGTTTTGAAGAAACCATTTGTGATCAGTACGTGCAGTTCCCATGAAAATGCCGCAAAATGACTATTGGTCCAAAAAATGTGATGAACCCACAGACTTAGAGATCACCGTTTTTTTTGGTTTACAACATGTTAACCACAAACACTACAACTTGATTTAAATGGTGGTATGTATGTTGGAACGTTTTTGGATTATATCAGCAAACATCCCCTACATCCTGGATTGGGGCCAGGTGCTGATCAAATGGAACTGCATAGAGGTTTTTTCATATTCCCTAGAAAATACACATATATCTATATAAATTAAACTTAAACACATTGCTTTTGTTTTAATGGGCTTTTCATGCTTGGGAATCAAACCTATGCACAACCATCTTTTTTGGCATTGGAACTTCCACTTTTCCTCTCAGTGGTATCAAGTACAAACGATGCCACCGAACTCATTCCGCGCGGATGTCAACACGCATGATTAGTTTCAGGGTAAAAAACTAAAGTTCAGGTCAATGTACGCAAGTCTGAACCTCGTTTATTAAAACAAGTAATTCAACTGACCATGTATGTGCAATGATTTCTATTACATTATATTATATGGATCAAACACTCTTGAAACTATGATTATAGAAACAATTGTGTTAAGACAACTGTATGCGTGTGAGAGTCCCTATTGCCTTGACCATTTACCATTTGAGCCATGAAAACATCATGGCCTATCCATGCCAAGAAATACCTACCGCTTGGCTAAAAGGTTTGCCTGTTGTGAGTTATCATAATCCCCAATATATCAATGAACAATTAGGTAGTAAAGAACACAACAGCAACCAATCAACAACTCGGATTTTGTTTATGATGCAAAACAACGCTGACAACCAATACCACCGATCTCCGGACCTTACAGTTTTGGGATCTCATGACTATCCGAAGAAGTTTCTTGCAGAAAACTCTGCAGGAAAGCGTATTGGTGTTGCCTTCAAATACCCTCTGGTAAACTAACATAGCTATTGAAAATTGCCATTTATAGTTGATTGTCCCATTAAAAATGGTGATTTGCCATAAATATGTTAGCTTACCAGAGGGTATGTTTGTTTGGGATTCTGGATAAATATGATCCAATTCTGAGATACTTTGATTACCAAGTGCTTGGGAAACTTCATTAGTAGCTCTAGCTGCTTAGCAACGCTCTCCATTCAACAGCGAACATGGATACCGGTAGCTCCACAATGGATAGTATCCCAGTTATATTCCACCTATCTCCAATTCAAACATGGATAAAGCATATCCCATCCCCATGAAATATCCGTCTATCCCATGAAGTATCTCCACTTAGACCACCCATGTATATGTTACAATGGGATTTAATATAATGCTTAAGAGGTTAAGGTTGATATATGTTAAGTGTATATACCACCATTTTTGTTGGTCATATGTCATAGTATATAATTCCTGCAATAATGGAATTTCGCAGGTCTGGAGATGCATCTGGAGAAGGCCCTAAGCTAGGCCAGGAATCATAGGGTGTAAGGTAAACTCTTCAAATTGTTGTCGCCGAAAAAGTTTGCAATGAAGAGCCAGAATAACCTTTGTTTTTTTTGTTTTTTACGTGTATGATATGTAAATATAAATATTCCCATATCAACATAACACAGATTGATTACATTCCCTTGCACTACGCTATATTGCATGACATTCGGTCACCTCGTGTTCCATGAGATCGGGTAACATTACATTATACTGTATACTTACATTACATTTCATTATACCACACACAGAGTATATAATGGATAGATACATAGAAGAACCCGGAGCCCTGTGGAACATGGAACGTGGAAAGTGAGAACCGACCTGGATATGAATCCCAGGATTCGAAAGAGGCTGATTAGCTATATTTATATTTATACATGAAGAAAAATAAAAGCAAATATGTATGTATATACACATACATGTAGATAGACAAGCAAATCTAATTGATGGTATTCCACGAATCCAACTGTGTTGGTTTTCACCCGCGAAGTCATGATTCCTCAACACATCATTCCTTGGAGGTCGCAGCCGGGAAACCCACTCTATTGACATATCCTCCGTGTAAACAATGGCACTTGCGGGAAATGAAGGATTATACATGCTGTTGTTGCTACTGGTATGTGATATACATAGCGATCATTTGTCACCATCTGATACATTATAACCATTGACCACGCTGAACAAAATATGCCGCTATGTGTCCGATTCCAAGCATTCCACTGACGTCAATCATTTCTGGATGATATTCCCCATCTTTGATGCTCAAAATTTCACCTCGCATGATTCGAAGTATCATTTCTTTCACAACCCAATCAACCGCAACTGCCTCAGAAACTGCTGGAAACTGCCGACGTCGCAACGCGCCTGCCGGCCGAATCTGGCCATCTTTATCTGCAAGGCTCATCTTCTCCTAGCAGGTTGGAAGATTTGGAAGATCACGTCCAGAAGCACAGCGCAATTGTTGTTACCCTCTGGTTATCAAACATGGCAAACGGACACCCCTATAACGGTTTGCCATGGAAAATCACCAGGTTAAACTGGGTCATCATACATTGACAAACGGAAATAGGCCATGTTCCATAGCTATGTTAAATCACCAAAGGGTGATAATGGCGGGATAACTTTATATACCAGTTGAGCCATGCGAACGTACCCCTATCCCATCCCATGAAACACTCAGTACGTATTCCTAACACGGGTTGTAATCATCCCTATTAATCATCCCTACTCAACCAGGTAGTATAATCCCCTAAATATACCAATCAACAATACTTTTTAATAGCTCAAAAGTTGTTTTATGTATAAATTTAACTCGAATATATCTAGGGCATTATCCATTGAAATATGGATGATATAATGATACCGTCCATCCGAGATGACGACTGACAAGCAATTTCTACTGAAGTGAGGGATGATTTGTTAGGTGTAATGTGGGTAAAACAATAATAAACTATCCCCCAAATCACCATAAATGGGTGGTATAAACCATTCCAAAATGGGTGGTTTATTATTGTTTTACCCACATTACCACGTTGCTTGATTCCTTTTGATTTTAAGCTGACTATTTGTTTTCTCTTTGCTGATTTATGGCTCAAACTCAAGATGTATCCGGTCAAACCACAATTGGTCAAAATATCGATTGAGAGCTCTTCTCTGACCGAACCCGTGAATGAAGAGTGAACCTGTTCTAATTTTGGATGCCCAAAAGGTTTGCAACCTTCACTTCCTGCTTTATGGCTGGTATATAAATACCATTAAATACCTCCCAAATCTGGGTCCGTGTTCAACCCGAACACCAAGAATTCCTGCTCGTTAGTTCCTGTGAAAATGTTCAGTTCTCCCTCAAGATACAAGGTTTTTCCAGTTCCGTGGATACATCATTTGATTTGATTTACCAAGCTGTCAACCATGGTTTGTGATGAAAAGGCAGCCCTGCAACCAATGTTTCCTCATCCCAAGGGACAGGTTGTCTTCCGATTCACCAAAAAGTTATACCCTCCGGGGCTATCATGGCAATAGGGAATTTCTATGAATCTGAATGGGGACGTTTCCACTGCCATGTTCAACAATTTTATATGTTAATTATACAATTTTGCTAGGATTTTCACGGATTGACCAATGCAAGCTTACCTGTCCTACAATGCTTGGTCAAACATGGAAGAGATATTCATAGGGACATCCGCTACATTCCGTAGGAGAATCATCTTCAAAACCCAAAAGCCCGAAAAAACTTGGCTTCAAAAGGTAAAATATATCAGGGGCGTAACAAGCTCACAGTGAACTATATCAACTTCACCAACTGATGCATTTTGGGATAGCAGCTATTTACTGAAAATACCAAGTGTATCCCCAGTATTGTAGGAAGGGCATTTTTCAGAACCCACAAATTTGGGGTTCGGTGTATTCAGCAGTTGAATCCCAATGAAAGTCCCATTGCACTCCACCATCCACCGGGCTCACGATGGCCTTCCCTCGTAGTTGCTCCATGGCCAAACGCACGCGATCTCGACCTGGGGCTGCGGCACGGGCTGGGCTGGGCTGGGATTCTCTTTCCTATACCCTCTGGTAAACTAACATAGCTATTGAAAATGGCCATTTATAGTGGATTTTCCCTTTGAGAATGGTGATTTTCCACAGCTATGTTAGTTTACTAGAGGCTAAACCAATCAGCCATCACCTGGACTTTTGTGAAAGCATGGCTGGATACCCGTGGATGGATCCAAGAGGAGACTATCAGCATTTGTTATCATCCTACTTTGGGACCGAAGAAAAGGGATATTGATACTATCTGTCTTCCAAATGAGAAAAGAATGAAATCGCTACTTACCCTCTGGTTATGACTAACATAGCCATGGAAAATCCCATATAAATGGAGGGTTTAATGGGAAAATCATCCAAAATAAGCCATTTTCCATGGCTATGTTAAATAACCACAGGGCAAATGTTACCCTTTTTTTTTCATGAAGAGTAGCCTTGAATCATCTTGAACCTATGAAATGCACGCAGATTTCACGGAAAAACACAGCGGGCGCGCGTCAAGAGGTCCACTATATCAAGGGTAGTAAAAGTTTAACTGAACTTTTCACCAATCAATGCTTTTTCTTGTCCAAACCGACGGTCCATGTGGGACTATAACACAGGGAATTTTTAACTCATCCGAATTACCCAAATTAAACATAGTTGGTTCCTGGTTACTTATATAAGATATATACATAGATATATCATCCATATGATATTCAATTAAATCCCCCCATGATTATCTCCACAATCTCCACAATGATCCATGAGCTAACGGACAATATTGTTAAAACATGTTAGAACTATGTGCTTTACATTTACCCTCTGGTAAACTACCAGTTTGCTATTGAACATGGCCATTTACACTGGATTTTCCCAATAAAAATGGTGATTCTGGCGAAAAAAAATGCTATTGACAATCGTCCGTAACTCGGACATGTGCCAACTGCACATCCTTCGAGCATGCTGAATAATCTCCACTATCCCAAGGTTACCCTCTGGTAGACTAACATAGCTATTGAAAATGGCCATAGAAATAGTGGATTTGCCCATCAAAAATGGTGATTTTCCATAGTTATGTTAGTTTACCAGAGGGTATTCAAACCATTTATGTCCCATAACAAAACAAATCCCTCCCATCCGCGCTATTTCATGAAGCTATCCCACTATCGCATTCTATCCCACCTCGGTGTCATATCAGCACATGTGAAAAGATATGCGGTCCATAAAATACATACATGTCGAATCATGAGAATATATCCACAATACATCTACACTATATCACTATATTATATGTTGCAATATCCCCATGTATCCCAATCATCCCCTGGTTACACACCATTGAATCCCACTAAATCCCATCGTATCTCCATTAAATCCTGATTATCCCTGGTGTTTCAAGCATCTCCACTGCAAGTGCAATAGCCTTGTAATGCAAAATATGCCCATTATCATAAGTCATCTTCCATGGAAAACTCCCCACTAAGCTGTGTTTAAAACTGGACATGTCGTCCCTTGCCTTATACTGGCTGGTGAAGAACCGATTTCCTAACTCATAGATTGTGATAATCCCCAACCAAAATTGGATAGTATAACCCAATATAATCATCAATCAATCATCATTCATCACTTCTATCCGCTTTTACCATCTCGTATCCCCGTATTTCATCATATTTTGATGCTCAACATATCTTGCAATCCATCTCAAATGACGAACTACTACCTTCCATTTATAGTGGATTTTCCCCCTAAAAATGGTGATTTCCCATTAAAAAAATGGTGATTGTCCCATTAAAAATGGTGATTTTCCATAGTGATGGTGATTTTCCCATTGAAAATGGTGATTTCCTATAGTTATGTAAACATTTACCAGAGGGTAATCAACCAACAGGGCTGGCTCGTTTCCACAGCCAGCAGCTTTCTCCAAGCTGCTCCCGCAGGCTTTGGCGGCGCGGGCCGCGCGGCCCTTGGCAACTCGGAAGGGCCTGCCGGTCGAATCGGCGCAGGAGGGGGCCACCAAAAGGATGTCAAGGGCCACTAAAATGAGAAGTAAACTACAACAAGAGGGAAAATATGGGAAATATGAAAAGAAAATTATAGGAAATTATTGGAAATTGTGGGAACATATGGGAAAATATGAGAAATATATGGGAAATAATACAACTAACTATGGGAATATTTGAGAAGTAACTAATGAAAATTAGAATGAAACAATAAACTACAATTAAAGGGAATATATGTGCGACGGTCAAAACTCAATTCATGTGGTGAGGTCATGGCATCGCTTCATAAGGCCCCCTATCGCTACACACAGTCTCAGCACCGTTTTGCGCA
>BGPT01000021.1:113220-132977 GCA_003297045.1 Symbiodinium sp. clade C Y103
TAACCAGAAATGGCTTCAATGGGAAGGTTCAATCATAAACAACAATTAAAAAGAGGTATCGCTTCACAAGGCCCCCTATCGCTACACGCAGTAAATCACATATTTTGAGTAGTGGCGGCGGATCCTAATTGAAACCTTTCATAGCGTCTTTTGATCATTGCACATATNAGGCCCCCTATCGCTACACGCAGTAAATCACATATTTTGAGTAGTGGCGGCGGATCCTAATTGAAACCTTTCATAGCGTCTTTTGATCATTGCACATATGGGAACATAACCTATCCAACTATGGCAATAGTGTGGACATTGACTATCATTTTCCCTACTACCATCCGATAATCAAACGTGGCAACAGGAAATAGTCTATAAATGGAGGTTTTAACAGGAACATTATCATAAATGAAGATTATTAAACTACAACAAAAAAGGGAATGTAAGTAACCAACTAATTTAATGGGAATATTAAGAAAACTATAATTGGATCATGATATTGTGAGATGTAAAGTACAACCAAAAGGGGAAGAGCAATTTCCTTTTCTCTCTGTTCTTTAATCCCTCTTTGTAAAAAGGTGTGATTCTGTAATCCCACACACCCACAACAAAGGATTTATATATATATATTATATGTACATGTGTATGTGACTGTGCTCAATCATTTTTACGATACCGATACAAAGTGGTATCGGACCAATGAAAATGAGAGATGTAGCAAAACAAATAAGATACACGTGGTGACTCAGGCATTATCAAACCACTGAAATATGTAATAGTAACTAAAAAAAAAAAAAAAAACATGCGGGAATGTTATATTTTGATATGTGTTGATCATGTTTGATCCATATGTCCATAATATGTTGTTTGTTCGTCATGTATTGATGGACTTACTGTATACTCCCGAAACAAAAGAACATCAAAGAAAACTACAGTACATTTGATATTAAACATTGTAACATGTATATATCAACATAGTCCATGCCTCTGTGGCAAAACAAAATCGTCAACCATTTGCCCCGCCTGTCCGGTCCCATGAAGTCGAAGTCATATAGCTCCTTTGGCACGGGGGATGACGTTTTTGCAGACATAAGAAACGCTGCTATACCCTCTGGTAATTAAACGTAGCTATTGAAAATGGCCATAGAAATAATGGATTTTCCCAGTAAACATGGTGATTTCCCATAGTTATGTAAACGTTTACCAGAAGGTACATCTCATACTGATTCTGCAAATTCAGTGCAATTGCACTATGTACATCTCAGATGCATACATTGTGTATGTGAATGAACCATCTAATGTCATCGAAAACATGTCATGAGCATTCTGTCTTAAACCCAGCTAACTAATTCTAGATTATATATATATATATCTACTGTTAACCTAAAAGTTATTGGAGTTATAAACATCAACCACCTTCACCAGTTCGACCTCTTTGGCACGACCAATGTCCTCCAGCTTGTCACCAACACAGGCCTGGCTGGGCTACCAGATTTTGCTGAGCAGCACTGGCGAAAAATCCACCAGCGGCTGATTTTTATTTACAAGAAGACAATGGGACAATATGGGGGTTTCCTAAAATGGGGGTACCCAAAAATGGATGGTTTATAATGGAAAATACTTTTAAAATGGATGATTTGGGGGTACCCCTATTTTAGGAAACCTCCATATGGGACAATGGGAAACGATGTTGTTTGAAGAAAGATCCAGGACATCATGAAAAAAATTACCTCCGGCAGAGGTTAAGATCGTAACCCACAACACAAGACTTGTTCGACCTACTTACAAATTGATGGAACTTTTTGCAACAATTCCTCCGAACAAGTACCCACAAATATACCTAGACGATGTTACATCACATTTGCACGAGTTGAAGACTTCAACCGAATCATCCCTAGCAAGTTTTTACCCCTTGGTAGTCAAACATGGCAATGAGAAATCCCCATGGGCATTTAAATGGGAACGTCATCTACAGGGATTTTCCGTTGCCGTGATTGGAGGGTACTGGGTATTGCTATGTGTATTTATCAAAAATGAAGACCTATCAAGACCCACCATGGCCATTTTGCTACTACAGCATCCAATCTGTTTGGTACCCCAAGAGAACCCAAATCCTCCCAAACGAGTCAAAAATTAAATCTGCGAAATGAAGCTTGAATTTCGTAGAGTTTTCCCAGTTCATGGACTATCATGGATTATCATCCGTAGATCGATAACCACATCAACCATCATTTATCGATACTTCCATATGTTTGATGGTCAAAATCCATGGTCAAATCCTGTGTTTCATCACCAGCAATCTGTTCTGGTCACGGAACCTGGGTGGCATGCTCCAAAGTCTCAGCCTAGTGCGGGACCCCCAGTTGGGGTCGATGTTTTGGCTTTACCCTCTGGTAAACAGCCACATAACTATGGAAAATCACCATTTTTAATGGGAAAATCCACTATTTCTATGGCCATGTTCAATAGCTATGTTAGTTTACCAGAGTGTATCAACAACCACAACCATATCACAATGGGGTCGAACCTTAGCCGTCTTGTTGGGGGGTGATGATGCTATTGTATCCCATTACATCCCCTGTATAAATGTGTGAAATCACCATGTTTGGTGGTGAAATGCACCATTCAGAGGCATTGAAAGGGTTGGTTGAAGCCCCATGCATGCAATTTCCATGCACTGGGTTCATGTTCAACCCCAAAAGCTAGGATTGAACTCTTTCGTTTCTATTACTTTCATTTACTTTCAAGTATTCCCCAAAGATTTGTTCAGATTGTCCCAGTTCCATTGATGCAGTTACCCTCCTGTAATTAAACATGCAATGGAAAATCCAATACTTATAACTTATAAAGCTTCATTTAGTGCATGACACCAGAGGGATCCAGTAGTTTTATATTATCATATATCATCTTCATTGTCATTACTATTGTCAAACTATAATTGCCGCTATGATCACCGGTTGTCATGATACGGTTTAACTAATAATATTGGTCACTAATAATGTCCAGTTAAGAAGGAAAAAAAAAGGACAACCCAGCATCACTCCATCACATGTTTGGCTTCTCGCACCTCCTCCTCTTCTGGCAGGGTCTTGTCATAAGCTTGACGCAGCCTCCCGTCGAGTTGCTGACTGACTAATGTCACGGTGGTGCCCCACCCCATGGTTAGCTAAGTTGATGCAAATCATGGTTATCGTTAATATGGTTAGATGGGCAATAAAGCAACTTAATAACTAGGGAGCATTCAACCAACCACTCATAGGACCAACTATGAGTGCAAATAAAGTTTGATTAAGGGCTTGGTAAGCAGGGTAGGGTCATGTGAGTCACTGCACTTAGTAAGCCCCAGTCAGCTGACAAACCCAGCAATGCTTGGGTGTATCAACGGGAGGTCGATCATGTTGAGCCATTTTTGGTCTCCACCAGGATAATCCAATCGCATATGGATGAAAACTAAACATCATCTTTGATCTCATGCCGTTCAGTTTTTGAATGATCAAACGGTGGAGCATGGGGGTTTTGACCCATATCCAAATCCTATAAAAGAATGTATTGAATATGGTAAGTAAAGTGTGTAAAACATCGATCTAACTCCCTATTGTTTTGGAAGTATGACCATATCCAATAAAACTAGGGGACAAATGATAAATGGAAAATGCGCAAAATCATTGCCATCCGCATTGGATTGTTCGATCCTCAACATTGCCAATTGTGCGTACTCAATTTCCAAACCATACTCCATAGATTGACTCCCGAATGCTAGATCCTCCTGTCCACATGTTGAGGGTTTCCATGGAGAATTCCCCCAAAAATTGAAAGTAACTCTATCAACATCCCCAATTTAGATACTTGATTTCCATTGATTTCCATTTTTGCTGATCAAATCCTATCTGATTTTTGATGCCAAATCCACTTTCTTGGATATTTCATGGAATCTGAATCCCCTGGATATCTAATCTAATGATAATTCTGGATCAATTTCAATACAGCAATTCACCAACCTGGGCCAGGGTCCTCCGAAAACCGCCTGGCATCGGACAAGGTGCGCTTGGCCGCGTTCAGCGCGGCCATGCGTTGCTCGTGGCTCCGCTGCGCCGCGGCCTGGTGCTTCGGTGTTTTTTCTTCTGGGAAAAGGGATGGTTGAAGGTTTAAGTCTAAGTAGTGTCTAGAGTCTAAACAACAACCCAATGACACATCAACATTCCAAACAAGCAACATAGCAAATTTTATTCCCCACCATTCCCCTTATACAGTACATGATTGTTTTGGGTACTGCCGTACTACCCCACTTTTTTCAGATGTTTCCCCAATATCTTTGAGTTAGATCATGGGTTCCTGCCAGCAGCCCCAATGCACCGGCCCCACCTGGCTCAACATTCCACCAGAGCTTTTCAGGCGGTCGGGGTGGTACAACCTGGGGACAAATCATCTGCTGGAGATGTGCCAATGCTAGTTGCGGGAGTGTCTGAAAATGGGGTACACCTTAAAATTGCCAGTCTAATATTCTAATAGGGAAAAGGATATTCTAAACCATCAAGCTTGGGTTTTTGCAGTGCCTTAACTTTTCGAACAAACCTATAAACCATCAAAATTCAGGTTTTTATACAGTGCCCAAAACAAATCAGACAAACCCAGTTGCCGTTTCCTTGGTAATCTCCCCCCGGTGATTTTGCTGCGATCCCCAAAGCTACCCGAAGCATCCGACTGTACCGAGGACAGGACTTCGACAGGGCGCGGTAGGCCTGGTACAGCTTCGCTTGGGCAAATGCATTGGTTTGATGGTCTAAATGAGGCTATAGCTTGAATGCTTGAGATAAAACCATCAAACATAAGGGGATTGCTGAGGAAGGCTGAAGTTGAGTGGGGCCAAGGTTTTTGCATGTGGAGGTCTCACCGATCCATTAGCGTTCACGGCCTTCTCAAGTCGGGACATTTATATACATTTATGATATATATGAGTCCTAACCCGGAAATAAGCAACAATTGAACTCAACAATTAAAAAAAAAATCCTGAATTACAACACTTCACCAACCTGGAAGAATAAGACAAGGCGATTTTGGGAATGCTCTCTCTTACCGCTTACCAATCATCATTTGTGATAAGGTTGCTGTTTGTGGAACTGTGGGGATCACAAATTTGAACGCATATGGTCATTTTGTGTCTATTCATACTTGCATCCAGCTGTGTGGGACCCTAAGCTGGCCAGTGGACCCCGATACCCGAGAAATCATCATGATTTGGCCTGTTGGGCAGGATCACCTAACCAAGTGTTGCATCAACACTTGCCTTGTCCCAAAAAAATCCCATAGGTTCCCATCATTTCTTATCGAAATTCCCCCAGCCAACCGGTCTCAATATTTCGAGGCCTGGTTAATTTCTTCTTGCGAGGCATGGCGTGGTACGCCCAGCCTTGGCCGAGGGGTGCAAGTCAGCCAGTTCCAAGAAAGGGACCCACGGCCAAAGTGTTTCAGGCAAGACTCCTTCTTGTGTCTGACTTTCAAATGGATGTGCAAGGTGAGCGGAACATTAAGATTACCCCCTTGCAATCTGTTGCACAGCCAGGGAACATGACAATGTTTATCAATGTTTCATACGTAGATTATCACAAATATTCACAAATCATCTACTTTCATTGGGTGTTTTGCAATGGCGAACGGTCAATTTTTTGTTAAATCACCGGAGCGCAAAACTTGTTTCAAAGGCCTGCAATGGTGTAAACTCGTCCGAGCTATCCAGACCCAAGAAACATGGAGCACTTGTCAAAAAGGCCTGCAATCATTTGGAGATTTCCTAAGTCATGGGGGTACCCCCAAATCATCCATTTTTCATGGATGTTCCATTATAATCATTATAAATCATCCACTTATTGGGGTACCCCCATTGTCAATGTCATTGGAGGAAAACTCCATTTATCATTCATTGTTTTTGCTTGAGGCGTCATCTCAGAAAATCCGCTCAATCATTTGTTCGCAAGTTCAGTACTGGGGTCATTGGAGTGCTCACCTGCCTGTTTAAGCTAACCCAGACAAATCAGCGTGAAATACGGGACATGGATGGATATCCAGCACCAAGAGATGGTTGCATGATTTTTTTTTTTGTGATCATCATTAATTTGGGAAACAGGCCCTTGTGAACATCCTGAAAATAAACCGCATGTGGTCGATGGTAGGATTTTACGTCAATCCAGATTGACCCAACAAACCCAGTCTTTATGATAGTGGCCAGCAAAAGCTCTTTTTTTGGGATGAAGTAAACTCAGTAGGATACCAAAGCCCAAGAGGATACACAAGTAGACCTCCGAAATACATGGCTCTGAAATACCTTTTTGGCGGAGCTACTTGTGAAAAAATCGTGCCTCACCGGCCTAGTCGATGGTTGGCTGATCGCTTCATCCAGGGCTGGGCCCCCCAACACTTGGTAGTGATCTGGCGCCTGAGAATCGGTGGTTGGACCCCATCAAGGCCATATCTCTGGCAATGTCATGACGCCTTCACTGTGAAACCATTTTTTTGGGAATAAACATACCTGGTTGATCCTGGTTTCATTGGATTGGGTTAAGGGAAATTTTACAGGAAACCCATGGATTTTCCTAGGAAATATAGGGGCTTCCGGTTTCAATTTTCCCTTAACCCAATCCAATGATGGTTGGTAGTTTCAAGGCATTCCAAACACATTCTGGTCAATTAGCAACATCATCTCATGTGGCCCAGTAAACACACCAACCTGGATACCGTGACCATCTCAGCGTCCTGCTTTTTGTCAAGATCTACAATTCGAATCACAGCATTCTTGGTGGTAATCCAATGACTCTTGCTGCTCGTACCATTTTTTGGATATTGGCGAAAACCGGTGAGGAAGGGGTGATCTCTTCATGAATTGTGGCTCAGTCAGAGGCATTTAACAATCATGTGCTTGGGGAAACTCAATTCGTAGCTCCAACTGGTTCCCCGTTGAATACGGAATAAGAATACTCCTAGCTCTCCCACCCTGCCACTGGATAGTCAATATGAGGAGATTTCGCCTCTGTGGCGACACATCTCGTACTACAAGGACCTTTCGTTCCCGTGGTGATGTGTGGTGGCCTGAACCATGAGATTTAAGTGAACCAACGTGAAGCAGCAAAGGGGAAGTAGCCACAGACAAAGGGATGGGTTTAATCAATCACGTTGGCATTTTTAAGCATGAAGTTGGCATACTACCAGACGAAACCGTACATACTTTGTGGGTAATGGTTGAATAGAAACAAAGCAGCGTTCACTGGTGACTCATTGGTGCTTCACAGTTCATTGTGGATTGGGCAACGCTGGTTTCCAGTAGCGGCTATTCCGTGTCAAGCTTCAACAACTGCTTTCTCATTGACTACCATCCAAGGATATGAATCGGTCATGACGTCACAACTGGATGCAATTCTGGCCGAAACCACTCAACCTTGATATGGGTCAAAATCTTGTGTAGCGCCAAGACATGGAAATTAGAGATCTGAAAAATAACGACCAATTCACCTTTGGTCCTTGGGCCAAAAAACACATGTCAAACCAGGCCTAGGATCTGGAAAAGAGTGCGGTTAAATTCCCAAATGTTCTTGACGACTGGGTGTGGGTCAAAAACTATGAAATTATCATATGACTGGGGGAATAAACATCCATGAACAAGCTATTTTAGGGTACCTAGGGTGCGAGGGTTTCGACTCACAGCCGACTGTTACTGAGTAAACTGTTTAACTGTTGATCGCAGTTTCCATTGCCATGGTTGAATCATCACATAGTCTGCCTCTTCCTCTTCCCCAGCATAGTGCCGTTCGAGGACAGCCCTAGGCAAAGGTCTGGTGCTGTGAAATGAACGGGACGCTCAATGGTGTTGAACCGGTTTGGAAATAGTTTCCGACCCCTTTCCAAGTGGGGCATACTGAAAGGCAGAAGGATATACCCTCTGGTAAACTAACATGGCATTGTAAAATCCACCATTTATAGTTGATTATCCCATGAAAACCTCTATTTATAGGGGACTTCCAATTGCTATGTTTGATTACCAGAGGGTAACATGATCTAGAGTAGCACGAAGTCCTGATTCAATGACGCTTGTTTTGGATATGGTCAGCATGGATTCCTTGAGATGGACACATTATGGGGGGATAGCCAACATCTAAATTGAACAACATAAGCATTACCCTCTGGTTATGACTAACAGTTGGCCATGGAACATCACCATTGTTAATAGGTAAATCACCATGTTTACCATCTATAAATGGACCATCTATTCCATGGCTATGTTAGTCACCACCAGAGGGTAATGCTTATGTTGGGATCTTCAATGAAGTACTGGCCATCCAAGCCATGGGTATCTCATATCTCGTCGTCATGTTGAGAAAAATACTCACGCGATGTTGTGAAACGAAGTCCTGAATATAGCACCCCATTGGATTTATCCCATTACTTCTATCCAAATAGCTCATCCGGAATGATTTTTGTTCCACAATAGGAATCCCGATATGAACCAACCTGTATAGACAGTACAAACTCTCCGGTCAACCAGATCCCATTGAATGTCCAGTGTACCACAGGAGCCATGACAAAATACGGGGAGTGGTTGGTAAATTGGGTCTCCCTCTCATTATGGACTGTAGTAATACCCCCTAGAACAGATAGTCACATGATAGTGCCAAAAAAAAAAAATAACCGACCATCATTCATCAACTATATCCCCATATCTTTGTTAGTTTAACCCCTGTAAAACCACTATGATTAATGATTAAGTCCCATTCGCATATCATTAAAACTGGTTAACCCCCCATTATTTTTCTTTGATACCCTCCGGTAATGCCCCCTGTATTCAATGTCCATTTCAGGTAGTTAAACTGGAGGTACTGTACCAGGTAAAGCCATAGGGATTGGAGGTATATCCCCTGAAATATAGCCTCTTTTAATGGGAAAATAAACTATAAGTCATCGATTTTCCATTGCCATGTTTGATTACCGGAGTGTAGACCTTGTGGTATCTACCTCCAATTTAGGTTCTTGAAATGGCCACTGATTATCATGGGGATACCCCAAATCATCCAAGTCAATGGATCAGTTTAGTATTGAAAACTGTGGTGACTTGGGAATCCAAACCAATATATCAAGCATTATACCTATGAAATATTCCACTGCATCACTATGAACAATCCCAAGTCTCTTCATACAATGGGTATGACATTCATAGCAAAAGATTGAAGGGTTTCAACCACATTAGTTTCATATAGGAAACATAGAAACTTCATGAAACCTTTATATATAATTTGATAATCAACCATAATCAACCAAAAAGGGTGGTCCCCTTTCTTCTTCGCTCCCTTAACCCCTCATCGCCGCGATGCTCGGTACGCCCCCGAATGCCACTGGTGCTGGGCTTCAGCAGATCCGCCTATGTACAGCACGGATCCACGATCCACGGGTGAAATTCAACCTATGTGCCATAGTCAAGTTAGTTGGATTTAACTATTGAAATGGTGATTTAATGGGAAATGCGCACGATTCATGCTGCTTCCATATTAAGTGCCACATCTGAACAGTCAGGTGCGAGGATTGATGCACGAAGTGCCATACATCTAGCCTGAGATCATAGTTTTGTATGTGTTTGTCGCGTCACTCACACATACCACATACAAATTCATTGATTGGTTTTCTGTTCGTCATGTTGTTTCCTTCACTTTCCCATGCATGAAAGAATGAAACACACAATGTTGCACAAAATAATATTCGACTCTTGTCCGAAAATAGACCAACATGACATCGTTCATGGAAATACCATGAGAGTACCATCTTTTTTGGGTTTTGTTTTGTGGATTTTCCCTAAAAAAATGTCCAACAACACCATACCTTCCCATGGTTTGGCGCCTTTGGATCCTCAGCCTCTTCTCGTTGTGCCTGACATTTCGCAGACATGGCCGCTGTGGCCGTGAAAGTTCCGTTGATGTAAACTATATCTGAATAGAAGATATATCATGAATTATCATGATATACCCTCTGGTTATTTAACATAGCCATGGAAAACGACCCATTTATAGATGATAAACATGTTGATTTCCCTATTAAAGATGCTGATGTTCCATGACGAACTGTTCGTCATAACCAGAAGGTAGTCTAAACCGACTTTCATATAATGGTTTAGATGCCCACCATTGGCCCACCATGAGATGATGTTGCAAACATTTATTCGCACCAACTTTCTGATGCTGTCCCCCAGGAACATAAGTTGGGTTATAAATGTTTGCAACACCACTTTTTGAAAATTATAGATATGTATAGAAATGTATCTACCATAAAGAGTTCTAAACAAACTTAGTTGACTCTGCGGCACCACCTTATGTGTGTTTCTTTCTACCCAAACAAAAATGTGTTAATGTTCAATCAAACAGTTATATATTACAATATTATATATACAATATATTAAAACTATAATTGGAATTGGGGACGCCATATTTCAGCGAAACCCTTATCATATCACCACATGTCCCAGGCCCAGGCCCAGGATAGTTTACTATTGAGAAATGGGCGTAATCATCCACAACTGGGGATATCCATTCATACCAGCAGATCCAAGACATTAGTTTGTTGACACAAAGGCCCAACTAGTCTTGACCTCCAGATACACAAGAGTGAATTTAACTTTGTGAGCAATTCCAAGTCACCCTTGTAAAAGCAATGTTTCTTTCTGTTGAATTCCCGTTTCCATCAGCTAAACCCCTAGAATTTTGTTACTATTCCAAAATTGGCTGCTGATTTCGTTCTCTTGGAATGTTAATCCGAATTCTGATTGCTCGAAAATGCTCGAAACTCGAAACCAGTATAGGTTCAGACTGCTAGTGTGTGGAATCCATTCTCCTCTGGTTGAAAAAATTCAATGTAATCTCTGAAACTATCTCAAGAACTCCCTCGTTTTACACCTGAAAAGTCCGACATCTTCACCAAAATCACCTACCTTCCAGATACAAAATCCAAGTTCTCACCAATAAACCCAAGGTTTTTCCACCAAACAGCACGAAGTTTTCTCATACCCTTTGGAAATTCAACATAGCCATAGACAACGGCCCATTTAAGATGACTTACCTGTTAAAAATTATGATTATCGCAGACTACAACCAATTACAAGAGGGTACAGGGGCCTTTTGCCATCAACAAATCCATGTAGTTCGATGATGTTCTCATTGGTTTGCCCAACAAAAACATCTAAATACCATTAAGAAAACATCAAATACCTCCATTTCAAGTGACATTTCCCCTCAAAACCTTCCATTTCTAGTAGATATTCCCACTAAAACCTCCATTTCTAGTGGATTTTTCCCATGAAAATCACGATTTCCAGTAGATTTTCCCATGAAAACTCTCCTTCTTCCCATGAAAATCACGATTTACCACAGAAAATCACCACGTTTTCCCCCGCGCTCCGGCACGGCGCCTGCACGGTGCGCTTGCGTTCCTGGTGCAACCGCTCCGCCTCGGCGGCGCGGCGCTGCCAGGCCTGGCGGAAATGGTGAGTGAACTGAGAAAAATGGAGATTTCATGGTGATTTTATGAGGATTTTATGGTGATTTAGTGGGGATTTAGTTGGATTTCATGGGGATTTTATGGTGCTTTAGTGAGATTTAGTAGGATTTCGTGGAATTTTCGTTGGATTTCATGGTGCTTTAATGGTGGTTTAGTGGGATTTATAGCTGATTTAGGGCTGATGAATGGGATATAACTTGATATAACATCCCCCTGCTAATTGGGGGGTGATACTTGGGGGGTGGGATTTTACAATCTTAAAGTGAAACGCACAGGTTCAGGAAGGTAGGGGCCTCTACAAAATCNATATTGTAAAATCAGGGTCGTCAGGACATTCTCGGGCAGCTTTTTTTAACCATATTCAGGCCTATAAAATCAAAAACCTACATATACAACTCCCAGCACCTCAGTTAGACCTAAGTACCTTGATATCATGCTCACGAAACCACCTGATTTTATGTAGATAAGATTCGGGTCAAGTTTCACGAAACCACCTGATTTTATGTAGATAAATTTTGGGTCAAGTTTCACGAAACCACTTGATTTTATGTAGATAAATTTTGGGTCAAGTTTCACGAAACCACTTGATTTTATGTAGATAAATTTTGGGCCAAGTTTCACGAAACCACCTCATTTTACTAGGTGCCCTACGATACCCTAGGTACCAGGGGCTCCCATTTTTTANATTTTATGTAGATAAATTTTGGGCCAAGTTTCACGAAACCACCTCATTTTACTAGGTGCCCTACGATACCCTAGGTACCAGGGGCTCCCATTTTTTATAAGGGTCAATCCAAGAAGGGCTGTGATTTTATATTATAGGCCCAAAAATTGCCTTCCCAAAATTGCCTTCGAACCAGGGGCGGTGATTTTATAGGGCCCAAAATTGCCTTCGAACCAGCCAGGGATGTGATTTATAGGCCCCAAAATTGCCTTCGAGCCAGGGGCTGTGATTTCATAGGGCCCAAAATTGCCTTCGAACCAGGGGCTGTGATTTTATAGGCCCCAAAATTGCCTTCGAACCAGGGGATGTGATTTTATAGGCCCCAAAAATGCCTTCGAGCCAGGGGCTGTGATTTTATAGGGCCCAAAATTGCCTTCGAACCAGGGGCTGTGATTTTATAGGCCGCAAAATTGCCTTCGAGCCAGCGGCTGTGATTTTATAGGTCCCAAAATTGCCTTCGAGCCAGGGGCTGTGATTTTATAGGGCCCAAAATTGCCTTCGAACCAGGGGCTGTGATTTTATAGGCTCAAAACTTGCCTTCGAACCAGGGGNTGCCTTCGAGCCAGGGGCTGTGATTTTATAGGGCCCAAAATTGCCTTCGAACCAGGGGCTGTGATTTTATAGGCTCAAAACTTGCCTTCGAACCAGGGGCTGGGGGTGATCAATTCCATCGGTGCTCGGCTAATTCCAAGGTGTCTGCCAGGATGTGGAGGTATGTGGAGATACCTGTGGAAATAGCTTTGGAGATAGCTAAGGAAATAGCTATGGAATTAGCTATGGGAATAGCTATGCAGATACATATGGAAATAGCTATGGAAATAGCTATGGAGATACATATGAAAAAAACTATGGNTAGCTATGCAGATACATATGGAAATAGCTATGGAAATAGCTATGGAGATACATATGAAAAAAACTATGGAATTAGCAATGAAAATAGCTATGGAATTAGCTATGGAAGTAGCTATGGAGATACATATGGAAAAAATTGGAAAAAGCTATGGAGATACATATGGAAATAGCTATGGAGATAGCTAAGGAAATAGCTATGGCGATACATATGGAAATAGCTATCGAGATAGCTATGGNCTATGGAAATAGCTATGGAAATACATATGGAAATAGCTCTGGAGATACCTGTGGAGATACCTATGGAAATATTGCATCATATGATTCATATGTGCTATTGTGTTATCATGTCTGAAAGTTTGACCGCTTGAACACCTGCATTGGCCGGGCAAATCAATTTCTGTAAAAAAAAGACAAAACATTGGCCCTTTGTAGAATCAGAGGCCCCAGGTGACATAGGGTATTTTTGAACAACACATGTGCCCTCTGTAGAACCACAGGCCCCAGGTGACACAGGGTGTTTATAGAAAACACATGTGCCCTCTGTAGAATCAGAGCCCTCAGGTGACATAGGGTGTTTATAGAAAACACATGTACCCTCTGTAGAATCAGAGCCCTCAGGTGACATAGGGTGTTTATAGAAAACACATGTACCTTCTGNGCTCTAGTGTGCTCAAATAGCACATTTAGGCAATATAAAAAAATGCCTTATATGGGTACACAAGTTCCCTAATTCTACAGGGGGTATTGGAACGGGGATTCCATGGCTGTGTTAACATTGTTAAATTACCACAGGGCATCCCCAAATTTCAATGAATTTCAATGAATGTCATATCTTCACCGGTGATGGCAACATATGGAAACATCTATGACAACTCTGGTGGTATACGTGGCTTCCCTGCAACTGACCGCCGCACTCCAAGTTTTCCGCGTTCGAACGCGACACTTGAGCGACTCGACGGGTGAAACGCATCGAATTTCCCAAAAGAAACGGTTCAGGATCAGGATGCTGTGTCTATTCCTGGGCGGAAGGTGGTTTCCACCGCCAGGTGCGGCACATCAACACGTTGTGTACATTCAAAGTTACAACGGCCAGTTCTGGGTCAAATTGTGGGCCAAGGTGCACCATAAGCGAAAGTCCAGGCCGATTTAATCGCCGTTTCCAATTTGGGCTCCTGGATTTCCACTCTGGGGGGATGGTGATGGATAGTGTCCAGTTTGCTGCTTTCAACATGTTTCAACACATCCCATATGAGTCAACAGGGATTATCATACCAGCTAAGGGCAAAAAACGAGAAAGCAGTTGTTTACATCATCTACCATAATATACCGAATCCATCCAAAGCCCCTAACTTTAATTCTTTGATTTCTCTGGCGACATGTTTCAACTCAATTTAGCAGGCCTATCAGGCCCAAGGTGACGCATGAAGAGATTCTCTGAGCCATTTGGGGTTGAACATGGGATCTACCATATACCCTTCAAATGGTCCTTTTTAGAAATAACATGTTGATTATAGGAAAAAAGTTGATTCACCATCAGATTTGGGGGGACCCCTATTTTCAGACAATCCCATGAAATCATTGCCTTGAACATACTTGAACATACTTCAACCATGTGTTTTGTTTTGCAACAAAAACACTTAACAAAACCAAGCCGTCTCCAAGATTATCTCCAGGATTTCCTCGTACGGCATAGCCCGGAGAGTCCCGTCCTGGATGCCACAATCACCCAAGAGTTGAACGAGTTCATTGCTGCCGTGCTTTGAAACATGTCCTGCGCAACGCACTGGCGATGAAGGAAGCCGTGTGTTCGAAGGCTATGACAGTTGTGCATGGATTTATGGGAATATCTGTAGGAAACCATGCTCTTTTTTTTTAATACATAGTTGTTTTTTTGTTGTTGTAGATTGTCCAGGGAAAAAAAGAAGTCTTCAAATTTAAGATTGCAGTGCAAGGGTTGTAACATGCAAAATCTGCCTGGAATTTGAACCCGTGCAGGTGTTCTTTGATTGCAATATAGCCATAATATTTGGAAATCTACGGCGGCCCTGGAAAAGTAGGGAAAATGGCCAAACAGAGCAGAACTGGATCGATGATGATCCATGCCCAATCGGATAGGAATCAGCTCCCAGCAGCAGTTCTTCATTCATCAAAAATCAGGGTTGCTCCCAAGACCCCAAATACTGGGGGAGTAAATTGTCAACATAGAGTCGAATGAAAAAAAAAAAATAGAATCACAAATTTCGACCCCCTGTGGCAATCATTTATCTACAATAGGCGGGAGCCATCCATTGCCATAGCATTCTTTCAGTGCTGCTACTACTACCAGTTCTGAATCTTCATCAAATCTTGGATGATTTTCTCATTTTCAATCAGCTAACCATACCTGATTTCCCATTGGGAAACTGCAAAAAATCATCGACAAGCCGCACATGCAAGCTCCTTCTGCCAGTTCTACTATCATTTACCTGTTGGTTTTCATGACATCATTTATTTATTGCTTGGTTCTTGGGAGAAAACCAATCAACCATCATCAACCAGTGGGCAAACCGGTGGGGCATCGCTCCTACTGCCAGTTCTTCTGCAGCTTTTTCAAGCAAATTCGCCAGTTCTGCCCGCGCATCTGCATGGACCGCTGCGGTTTTAATGGACTCCATGGCTTCGACCATTGCCTCGGACCAGGTGGACCACTTGAACGATGAAGCATGTAAGTAACCACTCCAAAAAAAGGATATGGAAAAGTGATGCAAAGTGTGATTTACCATGATATTCTACTTGGAAATTACGGTTCTATCTGTTTTGGGAGTTGATACAAAATGATATAACCAGAAGTCAACAAAAACATCTGACTTCTGGGTACTACCGAATATTAAGCTAAATTACTTTAGTCATACTTGCGGGGGTGCTTTTACGTATGCCGTCTGCCCATGTCTTTTGCTGAGTCATACTTCATACTTTGTGCTGTGTATACCTATGTCTACCCTTCATTTTTGGCCCTGCAAGGATTTCTAATTGATCCCCTTCCCCCTTTCCATATTTAACACCTCCAAAAAACCACGGTGGATGTAGGGGCTGAAACCAAACATACGATGGGATTCATTTCCCACACCGGCGCCTCTCCAGTTATAAGTTTACAAAGCCCATGAATACCTATAGATATAACATGAATTAACATGATATAAACATCCATAAACCATATATATATATATAATGAGTTCTATGATATTAACATGATATAACCATGATATTTAACATGATTTCACCGAGTTCTAACTAACTTCGCCCCTCCGCTAAATCTCCGAGCTTCCACTCCCAAAAGATCATGGCCCTCGTTGATCTTCAAACACATGTCCTGATGGCCGGATTCCGTGGGAGAATGCCTGACACCACCGAACAAAAAGGGGCGAAATGAAAAGTAAACGATTCAACCGAACTGTATAGAACCTATATAGAACCAGTAGTCATGGATTCTAATTGGCTGAATTGATAAAATCGAATCGCTGATTTGCCCATTAAAACCGTAATTAATTTAATGATCTTCGCAGCTATATTAAGTATTATATAACCTCCATAAGGGATGTCCCATTGCTATGTTTAGCAAATGATTTAGTACATGAAATCATTAGCAAGGGTGGGGGAAACCCACAGATGTTTAATCAACTAGGACGACTCTTAATCCGGGACATTGTTCGTGTTTGGATTCTTTTTGGGGTCAGTAGATGTCAGTAGAATGAGAAAGGTTTTGTAAATGCAGCCAGTTGGCTTTAGAAGTATCTGCTTTGGAATCGAAAACTGTGCTTCTTTGCTTTACTCTACTTCCATCAAAGAGTTGCGACTCTTCAATCCAGTGAAAGATAAAGATAGCCCCCACAATGAGACGACCATCCCCGGGGCATCCCTATAACTGGGTCCATGAGTAGGAATCTCTGACATCCACCATGGCTTCTGGGGTGTTTCCAAAGGAGGGGGAAGGGATTGATAAGTCGCGATCTTGGGGAACAAGCCATGAGTGATGAAGCTTCTCCTCACCCATGCAGCTGGTATGATTTCTACACCTGCATGGGTGTGGGTCATGCTGTTATATTTTTGGTATACCCTCCGGTAATTCAAAATAGCTATTGAAAATGGCCATCTATGGTTGATTTACCTCTAAAAGATCGTGATTTCCATAGCTATGCTAGTTTACCAAATGGTGTGCTCCAAACATAGCCTATGCAAGAAGGAAGAAACAAGAAACAAAAGAGCTTTAGGCTGCAATGTGATACACTGCGCAGTGGGAGTTGCGTCCTTGGTCCTTGCTAAAATCCCAATGTGGACAAATTACTCCTGCTATGATGCATGAAGTGCACCTTTGGCTTCAGTTCATGTCTTCTTGTATGATATATATATATATATACCTTGCTAAACTCACCCCCTTTCGAAGTTGCTTTGATGGGGATTCTCGTCCACTTTGAGCTAAGTTCAACCATCTAATCACAACATGTTTATGCGATCAAAGCATATAAAATACAGTTTCCAGTCTGGATTCGGTTTGCGGCTTCGACCCCATCTGAAGTGCAGCACATCCATCCCACGTCTTTGAATGGACGTGAAAACCACATGAAAATTGATGAATTCTTCATGGATTCAAATAATCCAAAACTTGGTTAGCCCAATGCCCGAAACAATCATCAATCAACCATCATTTCTCTATATATACACCTATAATGCTCATGCTTTGAATGGTTGAAACTCAATCCCTGTGAAATCAGTCATATGATCCCTGGTATTTTCTCTCTCTCCATCGCCATCTCCAGGAGTCTAGCGCTAAAGGCGGGGCAAGCCCAGTTATTGGTTAGTTTATATGTTAGTATAATCCGATACTAATTATCAATGATCTTTATAATTTACACATATGATAATCCCTGTTCATGGGATCATGATGATCCCCAATGTATTGGACCTTATAAATCCGCATAATCCCACCATATATTCCATCAACATTTCCTTGAAACCCATTAAATCAGAATAAATTACACCAAATCCCATCGATCATGGGTTAAAATATGTTAAAATACCATAGCTAAGCCATGGCCATGGCCCATTTAGTTCGATTCATGTTGAGCCATTGTTAAAAATGGTCATGTTCCAGTTTGAAAATCGTAAAATCACCCAAAATAAATCGCTACTTTTGTACATGAATGATTCATGTTGATTTACCTAACATGGTGATTGTCTAGTTCGCAAACCCTTAAGGTTACGTTCTCTGAAAATAGGGTACCCCCCTTCTTAAATTGGATTATGATCAATTTCCGTATCAAAATGGCCATTTGTGGGTATGCCCTATTTTCAGACTGCTCCCACGTTCAACCCACAACCCTTGCAGGCGCGGCTCCAAGGCTTCAATGGCCTTCGCGAGATCCGTGGCGTGCGTTGCGAAGGAAAACCTCGGCGGACGATGGGGAGATGGTTCACGGCTGTGGGAAAAGCACCATTTTTTTAATGCGGGTATATTGTGATTAAGCATTATAATTGATCTAAATGGCTTTTATAACTGATCTTTAATGGCTACAATGGTATAATGGCTATAACTGATCTTGATCGTCATTAAATGACAATGGTATAGCCATAAATGTGACTATTTTGGAGGATCATTTGTGACATGTGTAAATCATCATAAATCATAAATCATCTAGAAAAAGTCATGTCATTTTCCTTGGCTATGTTAAATGAACAGAGAGTATTGTAAATGTTTGGAAGGGGATTTGATCAACAATTTGATGGGAAGTTCTGGGATTCTTTTTGGGTTCTATGTGTTTTTTTCTTTGGGGTGATTTTAGGGGATTTAAGCGATGAACATGGAGAATTATAACGCATCAATATGCATCGCTTAAGCAAATACCCATCAATCCATGCAAATAATGGTAAATACACATCCCTTTTCCCGAATGCGTAGCAAGGGTTCCCGTTTCACTCTGGGGGTTTGGGGGTTGAGGGTGTGTTCGCCGGACGTTGCGCAACCGTCCGCAACCGTTCGCNCGTCCGCGTGAGGACGCTATGGCCGTGCCTATGGGGGAAGCTGCAAAGGAGGTCATTTTTGGACGTTTCAGACGTGTCGAAACATCATTTCGTGTGGCAAGCGTGGCACTTCGTGACATTCCAACGTGTTTCAAGATGTGTCGAAAATCGTTTTGTGTGGCAGGCGCAATACTTTCGCGACGTGTTCAAAAGATGTGTTTCATTGTTCGGGGCAGGCGCGGCACTTTGGAGGTGTCCATCGTCATTTTTCGTGGCAGGCGCAGCACTTTGGACGTGTCGTGTTGCGTTTCTTTTGCGAATCGCATTGTCAGGGCTGCGTCCAGGTGTGAGAACGTGCAAATCGTCTGGCAGGAGTGGCACTTTCTGACAGGGGATGTCGCAACGTCAGTGTCTATGGGGGAAGCTGCAACAGTGATTNNNNAAGATTGTCTCTCAAGCGTGTCTCCCAGGAATGTCTTCCCAAGAGTGTCTTCCCAAGAGTGTCTCCCAAGAGTGTCTTCCCAAGAGTGTTGTGCCAAGAGTGTCTCCCAAGAGTGTCTCCCAAGTGTGTCTCCCCAAGAGTGTCTCCCAAGAGTGTCTCCCAAGAGTGTCTCCCAAGTGTGTCTCCCCAAGTGTGTCTCCCCAAGAGTGTCTTCCCAAGAGTGTCTCCCAA
>BGPT01000021.1:139784-210520 GCA_003297045.1 Symbiodinium sp. clade C Y103
CTTGTCACACACAACTCTTTGACACACAACCTGGTCACACACAGCACTTTCACACACAACTCTTTCACACACAACCTTGTCACGCGCAACTCTGTCACATACAACTCTTTGACACACAGTTTTGTCACACACAGCACTTTCACACACAAGTTCTTGAACACAACCTTTCTTCCACCATGTGGAGAGAGAAAGGACGGAATACCATCTCATTTTCACATCTGTTTGGTGCTTCTTGGAAGGAGTTGACTTGTGGGGTTATCCGGTCCTTTAATTTTTAATTGGAAGAAGCCATGGTTTCATATAGATTTTACCTACTAATTAATCATCATACACGGAGTGTCAGCAAGGCTGTCTCGCAGCTCCTGTCTTAGGCACAGACGTGACTCTGTCGAAGGGCATGGAAATTGGATGGAACATCTGGCTGGAATTGCTAAACCGCCCCGGGGCAGAGTAGTATATGAGGATATCCACATTTACAAGAGAAGACTTAGATAAGAGGATTTAAAAAGTGACATATAATAGATAGCATATAAATCATTAACTATTCAATGGAATCAATTGATAATATGGACTGAGATGTATAATTTTTGTACGTACATTGATAATGGAGGATGAAACAGGATTATCAAACGGCAAATAATGGCAAATGCAAAGTTGAACGGATCAATTCGCTGGGAGGCTCATCATTTTCACGCACATCTTCTCATATCCTCATGATGTTTCTTACCGATTTTCTGATATACAAAAAGTAAGCAAAATCATACTTTTATTTTTTGCAACATGTGAAATCCACATTTGGGTTTGTCTGAAAATAGTGTACCTCTAAATCCATTGGTTAATTCTCCTTTTCCCCATTAAATGGCTATAATTGGGGGGATACTCTATTTTCGGACAAATCCACATTTGTCATTGTGCTATGTTGTCTCCATGTGTTCACTTTCCATTGAGCCTAAACACGGTGCCCACCACCCGACGCTCCAAACAGCAACGAAAAGGCACCGTCGGACAGTTGCGGCTGTTGAATCCGGATTGCAGCCAGTACAACACATTTATATGGAGAAGTAATATAGGAGAAATACTAAAAAATCCGGAATTTGTATCAATTTGCTGTTTGTTCATTACCTACGGAAATCATGGGTCGTCTACATATCTGTGGGGGGAAGTAGGCTCAAGGTCAAATAGGCACTCCATTTTGTAGCAGTTGATATCAGTGGATTATCAAACTACAACCGTGCAAAAGCATAAAAATAGTGCATTTTCATGGATGCTCATGCATTTTCTTGATTCTTGCACCAGTTGTTTCGGGTAAAAACACATGCATATGCATGGCATGTTTGGGATCATCCTCAATCTGCACATCACGTCGTCACATCCACGTCGCACGGACTCGCAGTTGCGACGTTTTGCCACTCGCGCCGGGGCACGGTCTTCAGCACCAGCGTCGGTTGTGAAACAAACAGCTCCATGTTCAGGTGCCAAAGATGTAATCCCGAAGGGTCATGACATGATGCGGGATCCTTACCCTCTTAGAGGGGCGGACCTGTCCTAATTGTAACTTACATTTAGGGTAGGTAAAACCTTCATAAATGTAACTTACGTTTCGTGTAAGCGCCACACAAAGTGCACCTTCATAAATGTAACTTACATTTAGGGTGGTCCCTCTAAAATTTGGAGGGACCTGAAAAATGGTTCATTTCATTTAGAAGGTAAAACCTTCGTAAATGTACATTACATTTTTGAAGGTGCCATTTTTGTAGAACCCTCCTGTCCTCAAAAAAAAACATGAAAATAAAGGTAACATTTACATACGCATATACAAACTGTTGCAACAAGGTCGGTGCAGGGGTGACTAAACAACCCAAAAACATCCATGGAAGCTGTAAGTTAGTGGTCTTAAGGTACAGTTTTAAATGGTAGAAATGCAGGGTTTTGGAACCTTCCCCCATGGATCTTACATGTTTACCACCATTGAATTCCCAGGATTCCTTCAATATTTGGGGGGAGTGGTGCTGGGGGTTGCCACCTTAGAATTCCCAGGATTCCCTCAATATTTGGGAGTAGCGGTGCTGGAGGGGGGAGCCATGGGAAATGTAAGCTAATTAGTGGTCTTAAGGTACATTTTCCAATGAAAAAATGCAGGTCTTTGGGACCTTACCCTATGGATCTTACATTTCTATCCCCCTAGAATCACCAGGATTCCATTAGATACCATTAGATACCAACATATTCCAACAGAAACGGTGGAGGAGGAGTGGGGGGGGCAAAATTGTAAGCTACATTTTGTTGGCCCCCCCCCCGTATGAGGGAATATTAGGGTCTATTTCGTCATGGCTCGTCACTAGAGGTTTTCAAGGCTAAAAGTAGCGGTTTTGAAACCTTAACGCTTTGTATCTGTTTTAATGAAGTAAGGTTTTGGCTCAAGGCCAAAGTCGGAAACAGGTATTTTTTTATTCCCCACCTGCCAGGTGAGGGTTACTAGATTTTATCACAGTTGTACGCGGGGCGTGCGGGGGGGCGGGGGGGTGGACAACTTCCCGCCGCCTCCCGCCCGCCTCCTCCTCGCCAGCTCCAGATTGCAGCGGGCACTGCCGGACCTCATCTGCCAGCTCCAGATCTCAGTGGGCAACGCCGGAACTCAACTGCGAGCTCCAGATTGCAGTAGTGCCGGACCTCATCTGCCAGCTCCAGATCTCAGTGGGCAACGCCGGACCTCAACTGCGAGCTCCAGATGGGTCACCCGTTGCGGCCTGGAGTTGGCGCTGCTCCAGATCCCAGTGGGCAACGCCGGACCTCAACCGCGAGCTCCAGATCCCAGTGGGCAACGCCGGATCTCAACCGCGAGCTCCAGATCCCAGTGGGCACTGCCGGACCTCAACCGCCAGATAGAATGCCAGATAGAATGCCAGAAAAAAATGCCAGAAAAAAATGCCAGAAAGAATGCCAGAAAGAATGCCAGAAAGAATGCCAGATAGAATGCCAGATAGAATGCCAGAAAGATACGGTCTTTCTTACGGTCTATCTTAGCCAGAAAGAATGTCAGAATACATGCCAGAAAGAATGCCAGATAGAATGCCAGAAAGAATGCCAGATAGAATGTCAGAATACATGCCAGAAAGAATGCCAGATAGAATGCCAGAAAGAATGTCAGAATACATGCCAGAAAGAATGCCAGATAGAATGCCAGATAGAATGCCAGATAGAATGCCAAATAGAATGCCAGATAGAATGCCAGAAAGAATGCCAGATAGCATGCCAGATAGCATGCCAGATAGAATGCCAGAAAGAATGCCAGAAAGAATGCCAGATAGAATGCCAGATAGAATGCCAGACAGAATGCCAGATAGAATGCCAGAAAGAATGCCAGATAGAATGCCAGAAAGAATGCCAGAAAGACTGCCAGATAGAATGCCAGATAGAATGCCAGATAGAATGCCAGAAAGAATGTCAGAAAGAATGTCAGAGAAAATGTCAGATAGAATGCCAAGAGGAAGAGGAGGAGAGGACAACTCTGATGAAATCTAGAGACCGAAGNCTCTTCCCTGCCAGAAAGTTTTGCCAGAAAGAATGTCAAAATCTGTATCACACAATATGCCAAAGAAAGTCTCATGGTGGGGATCACTCGAAGAAAGTATTTTTTATTTTTTCTAAATTGATTGTGGGACTCTCGTTAAATAATTAAAAAATACACGGTTATTTTTATTTAATTAGGTGTGGGACTGTCGCCAAATAATTTTTAAAAAATAGACCACTTTATTTTTATTTGTTTAATTAAGTAAGGTTTTGGCTCAAGGGAACAATTAATTTCTTATTTTTTTGTTTTTATTTATGATTTTTCATTTTTTTAATTGAGTGTGGGACTCTCGTAAAAAAAAACTTTGCAAGCATGATTATTTAGTATTTTTTTGATTTTTTTTAGTTGAGTGTGGGACTTTCGATAAATAATTCAAAAAAAATAAAAAAGGAAAAAATAAGCATCGTTATTTTTTATCTTTTTTATTTTTTTAATTGAGTGTGGGAGTGACGCCAAATAATTAAAAAACAAAATCAAAAAATAAAAAAACATGCTTATTCTTTATTTGTTGTAATTGACTGTGGGACTGTCGCCAAATAATTAAAAAAACATGCTTATTCTTTATTTTTTTGTAATTGACTGTGGGACTGTCGCCAAAAAATAATAATGTAATTGCTGCAGTTAGTTAATTTAAAAAAAGTAAAAAATAAAAAATAACATTTTTTTTTAATTTTTAATTCTTTGAATAATTTGGCGACAGTCCCACACTCAATTAAAAAAAATCAAAAAAACATAAAGCTACTTATTTTTTAATTGTTTCAACTTTTTTTAAATATTCGGCGACAGTCCCACACTCAATTGAAAAAATAAAAAATGAAAACATAAAGCTACTTATTTTTTATTTTTTTAATTATTTGGCGACAGTCCCACAGTCAATAAAAAAAATGGAAAAATAAAGCTACTTACTTGTTTAAAAATTATTTGTGGGCAGTCCCACACTCAATTAGAAAAATTGAAAAAAAAACAAAGATTAAAAAATTAATTGTTTCCAACTTTGCCAGTGATGCACTTTCCTCATTCGGACCAGTCTTGCCGAGGAACTGGAGAATCATATGGATTTTGGACACTTTTCATTTCAAAATCTGAAAAAAAACATATTTTTGAAGGTTTTTGGATGGAAGTCTCTAAGTTGAAGCCTTACTTGAAGCAGCTTCCATTGAAAAAATGTATGTTTCCCTAGGGTTTTTTGAGGTTTTGGATCTTTCTGGATGAAAAACTTGCAAAAACCATGGGTTTTTGAATTTTGATGGGTTTCATCCAAAAATCTTAAAAACACCTAGGTTTTTAAGGTTTTTGGATGGAAGCCTTTATATTGAAACTTTACCTGAAGCAGCTTCCATTGAAAAACGTCAGTTTCCCTAGGGGTTTGTGAGGTTTTGGATCTTTCTGGATGAAAAACTTGCAAAAACCATAGGTTTTTGAAGGTTTTTGAGCTATCATGCATTCTTGGCCAAAACCATGCAAAAACCAATGTTTTTGATGGGTTTCATCCAAAAATCTTAAAAACACCTATATAGCTTTTTGAAGGTTTTTGAATGGAAGTCTTTTTGTTGAAACTTTACCTGAAGCAGCTTCTATTGAAAAAATGTATGTTCCCCTAATGTTTTTGAGGTTTTGGACCTTTCTGGATGAGAAACTTGAAAAAACCATGGGTTTTTGAACGTTTTTGACCTCTCATGCATTCTTGGCCAAAACCATGCAAAAACCCAGGTAAACACCTAGGTTTTTGAAGGTTTTTGGATGGAAGTCTCTAAGTTGAAACTTTACCTGAAGCAGTTTCCATTGAAAAAATGTATGTTTCCCTAGGGTTTTTTGAGGTTTTGGATCTTTCTGGATGAAAAACTTGCAAAAACCATAGGTTTTTGAAGGTTTTTGACCTCTCATGCGTTCTTGGCCAAAACCATGCAAAAACCAAGGTTTTTGATGGGTTTCATCCAAAAATCTTTAAGAACACCTAGGTTTTTGAAGGTTTTTGGATGGAAGTCTNTTTTTGATGGGTTTCATCCAAAAATCTTTAAGAACACCTAGGTTTTTGAAGGTTTTTGGATGGAAGTCTCTAAGTTGAAGCCTTACCTGAAGCAGCTTCGATTGAAAAAATGTAAGTTTCTCTAAGGTTTTTTTGAGGTTTTGGATCTTTCTGGATGAAAAACTTGCAAAAACCATAGGTTTTTGAAGGTTTTTGACCTCTCATGCATTCTTGGCCAAAACCATGCAAAAACCAAGGTTTTTGATGGGTTTCATCCAAAAATCTTTAAGAACACCTAGGTTTTTGAAGGTTTTTGGATGGAAGTCTNGGTTTTGGATCTTTCTGGATGAAAAACTTGCAAAAACCATGGGTTTTTGAAGGTTTTTGACCTCTCATGCATTCTTGGCCAAAACCATGCAAAAACCAATGTTTTTGATAGGTTACATCCAAAAATCTGAAAAAAAACCTAGGTTTTTGAAGGTTTTTGGATGGAAGTCTTTATATTGAAACTTTACCTGAAGCAGCTTCCATTGAAAAAATGTATGTTTCCCCAGGGTTTTTTGAGGTTTTGGATCTTTCTGGATGAAAAACTTGCAAAAACCATGGGTTTTTGAAGGTTTTTGACCTCTCATGCATTCTTGGCTAAAACCACGCAAAAACCAATGTTTTGATGGGTTTCATCCAAAAATCTTAAATAAACCTCGGTTTTTGAAGGTTTTTGGATGGAAGTCTTTATGTTGAAACTTTACCTGAAGCAGCTTCTATTGAAAAAATGTAAGTTTCCCTAGGGTTTTTTGAGGTTTTGTTAGTTTCCCTAGGGTTTTTTGAGGTTTTGGATCTTTCTGGATGAAAAACTTGCAAAAACCATAGGTTTTTGAAGGTTTTTGAGCTCTCATGGCCAAAACCATGCAAAAACCAACGTTTTTGATGGGTTTCCTTCAAGAATTTTTAAAAACACCTAGGTTTTTGAAGGTTTTTGGATGGAAGTCTCGAAGTTGAAGCCTTACCTGAAGCAGTTTCCATTGAAAAAATGTTAGTTTCCCTACGATTTTTTGAGGTTTTGGATCTTTCTGGATGAAAAACTTGCAAAAACCATAGGTTTTTGAAGGTTTTTGAGCTCGCATGGCCAAAGCCATGCAAAGACCAAGGTTTTTGATGGGTTTCATCCAATTTTTTTTTAAAAACACCTTGGTTTTTGAAGGTTTTTGGATGGAAGTCTCGAAGTTGAAGCCTTACCTGAAGCAGTTTCCATTGAAAAAATGTTAGTTTCCCTATGGTTTTTTGAGGTTTTGGATGGAAAAGTATCAAAAACCATTGGTTTTTGATGGTCTTATGTACTTTCTTTCATTCTGCTCCAAAACCTTGAAACCCCTAGGTTTTGGACACTTTTCATTTCAACATCTTACAAACACCTAGGTTTTTGAAGGTTTTTGAATGAAGTCTTGGACGCTTAAGGAATCTTCGATTGAAAAAATCGTTGTTTCCCTATGGTTTTTTCATGTTCCCGAGAGCGTCTGAGCGAAGGGTTCTTCTAACAGTGAAGGTCTGTCATACATCTTCACATCTTCACATCTTCGCATCATCACATCTTCACATCTTTACATCTTCACATCTTCACATCTTCTCATCTCTACATCTTCACATCTTCACATCTTTACATCTTCACATCTTTACATCTTCACATCTTCACATCTTCTCATCTTTACATCTTCACATCTTCACATCCTCACATCTTTACATCCTCACATCTTCACATCTTCACATCCTTACATCTTCACATCTTTACATCCTCACATCTTCACATCTTCACATCTTCACATCCTCACATCTTCACATCTTCACATCTTCACATCTTCACATCTTCACATCCTCACATCTTCACATCTTCACATCTTCACATCTTCTCTCTCTCTCTCTCTTTCTCTCTCTCCCCTTTCACTCTCGCCTTCTTCTTCTTCTTTCTCTCTTTAGGCCGCGGGCAGTGCCGACGAGCCGTCACGAAACGTCAACCCCTTCGCACGAAACGCAAAAACTGAGGTAAAATTGCGATTGCAAGGTGTCGGCGGCAACCCTTACGCACGAAACGAGGTTCGATCGTCAAAAACTGAGGTAAAATTACGATTCAAGGTGGCCGCGGCAACCCTTACGCACGAAACGAGGTTCGACCGTCAAAAACTGAGGTAAAATTGCGATGAACCCTTCACGCACGAAACGAGGTTCGATCGTCAAAAACTGAGGTAACATTGCGATTTCAACTGTGCCGGATGAACCCTTCACGCACGAAACGAGGTTCGATCGTCAAAAACTGAGGTAAAATTGCGATTTCAGCTGTGTGTAAGAAGGTCTGCATGTGTGTAAAAGGAGCTGTGTGTAACAGCGTCTGTGTGTAAAAGCGTCTGTGTGTAAAAGCGCTTGTGTGTAAAAGGGTCTGTGTGTAAAAGCGCCTGTGTGCAAAAGCATCTGTGTGTAAAAGCGTCTGCGTAAAAGGGTCTGTGTGTAAAAGCTTCTGTGTGTAAAAGGGTCTGTGTGTAAAAGCGTCTGTGTGTAAAAGGGTCTGTGTGTAAAAGCGTCTGTGTAAAAGGGTCTGTGTGTAAAAGCTTCTGTGTGTAAAAGGGTCTGTGTGTAAAAGCGTCTGTGTGTGAAGGGGTCTGTGTGTAAAAACGTCTGTGTGTGAAAGCGTCTGTTTGTAAAAGGGTCTGTGTGCGTTTGTGTGTGAAAGCGTCTGTTTGTAAAAGGGTCTGTGTGTAAAATCGTTTGTGTGTGAAAGCGTCTGTGTGTAAAAGCGTCTGTGTGTAAAAAGGTCTGTGTGTAAAAGCGTCTGTGTGTAAGAGGGTTTGCGTGTAAAAGGGTCTGCGTGTAACTCTAAAACTGTGGATGAGGATGACGGTGAGGATGAAGATGAGGATGAAGTTGAGGTTGAGGGTTACATTTCTTTCACCGCTGTGAAAATAGAACTCAAGTGCCTTGGTGACTCCTGGTTGTGCTTTGGCTTAGCAAATGCAGGCATGTGTCTTCTTTGCTGCACGTCACAGTCTCTTGCTTTGAAACTCTTGGTTCAAGCGATGATTTCAAGACAACATGCTCATTGTTATTTTCAGCTTTGTTCATTTCCATTTAATCTATGTGACACCAAGTTGTTTTTACCTGCAAGTAAGGATGAGTATGAATATGAAGGCGGGGATGAAGTTGAGGATGAGGATGATTTTGATCATGAGAATGAATGAGGATGATTTTGATCATGAGGATGAGAATGAGGATGAGGATGAAGATGAGGATGATTTTGATCATGAGGATGAGAATGAGGATGAGGATGAAGATGAGGATGAATTTGAGGATGCGGATGATTTTGATTAGAGGACGAAGCTGTCGTGCTTGTTGTTCTTTTTCCGAATGCATCATGGCTATTCACTGACACATGGTTACCGAGGTCAGCGTGTGTCCAATTCTATAAGATCTGGACAAGCATCCACTGTCAGCCCAAACGAAACAAACGAAACTAGACATTGACAGTCATAGTAATGAATGTGTTTGTCAAACGATACGAACGAAACACTAAACGAAACAAACGAAACTAGAANACGAAACTAGACATTGACAGTCATAGTAATGAATGTGTTTGTCAAACGATACGAACGAAACACTAAACGAAACAAACGAAACTAGAATTGTTTGGTTTTCCCAAGAGCGTCTGAGTGAAGGGTTATTCTTAAAGTGACGGTCTGCCATACATCCTCACATACTCACATCTTCACATCCTCACATCTTCACATGCTCACCTCTTCACATCTTCATATCTTCAAATCTTCACATCCTCACATCTTCATCTCTTCACATCCTCACCTCTTCACATCTTCATATCTTCAAATCTTCACATCCTCACATCTTCATCTCTTCACATCCTCACCTCTTCACATCTTCAATATCTTTCTTCTCATCCTTGCATCTTCATCTCTTCATATCTTCACACCTTATACATTCACATCTTTTTTCTGATGCGATATCTTCATTTATTTGTCTCTCTATGTTTCATGCTATACCATCTTCTGACTTACATATTTCACTATACCTCCCTTCGCTCTCGGGCCATCTGTCGTCTGGTTTTGGATGGAAAAGTAGCAAAAACCACTGGGTTTTTGAAGGTTTTTGGATAGAACTAGTACCTATCTGTTGTTGCAAGGGTGGTAGGTTGATGCGTTTTAGGAAGGCCTTCGGCCTAGTAATGCGTCAACTCCTCTTCGCTTTGTCTTCTTCTTTCCATCCCTCATTGTGATTTCTCTGAAGTAGTACCTATCTGTTGCTGCAAGGGTGGTAGGTTTATGTCCTTTAGGAAGGCCTTCGGCCTATTGCTGTTCTCTTCCTTGTCATTTAGGTACTAGCCCTATCACATTCACAGCCTTCAGAAGAAGGTATAAGGTGACGAAGAGAAGAGTAATAGGCCGAAGGCCTTCCCAAAAGACAGAAGCCTACCACCCTTGCAACCACAGATAGGTTCTACTTCAGAAAAATCACAATGAGAAATCGAAAGAAAAAGGCAAGTTGAAGAGGAGTTGACACATTACTAGGCCGAAGGCCTTCCTAAAAAACATCAACGAACCAACCTTGCAANAAGTTGAAGAGGAGTTGACACATTACTAGGCCGAAGGCCTTCCTAAAAAACATCAACGAACCAACCTTGCAACAACAGATAGGTACTAGCCCTATCACAGTCACAGCCTTCAGAAGAAGATTTTTTAAGGTCAAGAAGAGAAGAGTCATAGGCAAAAGGCCTGCCCAAAAGACATAAACCTACCACCCTTGCAAGGACAGATAGATAGTAGCCTAGCGATACCACATTCAGAGCCTTCATCAAAATCACAAGGAGGAATGACAAGAAGAAGTGGACATATTACTAGGCCCAAGGCCTTCCTAAAAAACATCAACCTACCACCCTCGCAATTACAAATAGGCACTAGTTCTATCACACTCACAGCCAAGGTATAAGGTGAAGAAGAGAAGAGTAATAGGCCGGAGGCCTTCCTAAAAGACAGAAACCTACCACCCTTGCAACCACAGATAGGTACTAACCCTACCACATCCAGAGCCTTCACAAAAATCACAAGGAGGAATGAAAAGAAGAAGACAACGTCAAGAGCAGTGGACACATTACTAGGCCGAAGGCGTTCCTAACAAACATCAACCTGCCACCCTTGCAGTGACAAATCGGTAGTAATTCTATCACATTCACAGCCTTCAGAAGAAGGTATAAGGTGAAGAAGTGAAGAGCAATAGGCCGAAGGCCTTCCCAAAAGACAGAAACCTACCACCCTTGCAACCACAAATAGGTACTAGCCCTAGCACATGCAGAGCCTTCACATAATCACAAGGAGGAATGAAAAGAAGAATGCAAGGTGAAGTTCAGTGGACACATCAGTAGGTTGAAGGCCTTCCTAAAAAACATGGACTGTGACCTACCAACCTGGCAACAACAAGTAGGTACCAGCTCTATCACAGTCACAGCCTTCAGAAGAAGATATAAGGTGAAGAAGAGAAGAGTGATAGGCCGAAGGCCTTCCTAAATGACAGAAACTACCACCCTTGCAACCAGAGATAGGTACTACTTCAGAAGTATTTTCAATGAGAAATCGAAAGAAGACAAGTTGAAGAGGAGTTGATACATTACTAGGTCGAATGGTCGAAGGCCTTCAGAAAAAAACATCAACCAACCTTGCAACATGATCTTCCCCAAAAATGAATAAACCTACCACTCTTCCAGGTTGCCTCTTGAAAGAATGAGGAACTTAGAACCATGTCCCGTCAACCTGCTGGCACAAAAAAAATACAAAGGTGTATATATGCAAATCAAGGTACCAAGATGTTCAGAAGAAAGAAACCGGAAGCTACTAAAATTCAAGGCTTGGAAGAAGTAAATATAGAAGAGTTACTTCCTAGATGTTGTAGATTTTGACGCGAATGCCACCCGCGCGAAATAGACCCAAAAATCCTTTGACCAAAGGCATGCCTGACCCTTCCAAAACCTGAGTTTTGGCTACCTGACAGTTTTTAAGTTACAATTAACCCCCCAAAAAAACACAGCCCGAAAAATGTAAGTTACATTTTGCCGGGTCCCCCCAAAAATCAAGGGTTAAGGGGGTGGGGATGATCCGGGAACCACACCTCAAGAGCAAGCTGTCTTCTATCGAATGGTGCAGGTTTGTTGGTGTGGTGTGATCCCAGTACCAACTAAGCCCATTTGATGTCTTGCTCTGGGAGCGCCCAAGAAGTTGGTCAACTATGGTCAACTGAATTGGCAATATAATTAACCCCCTAAACCGTGGCACTCCCCAGAAAAGCGACTGGTTTAGAGAATTTCGGAGGGAAACTCCCATTTTAGATGTTTCACTAAACGCAGTGATGCACTAAGTTCATCGCATGACCGAGGGTGGCATTTTCTTCTGCCACCATCCCCCGCTTGGCCCAGCGGAATCCACCAAGCTCTGCACAACCGCGGTGGGCGTGGTTGCAGATCGCAGGCAAGTCGAATTCAACAAACATCTGGATATCTTTTGGGGGGTTATGATTTAGGCCGCTTTCAGCCCAATGTTATTTTAGTTCGGATGGAACTCCACTTTTTTCTGGGGTGGTACCTAAGTGGCAACGGCTCCGGCAAACTCAAAAGTTTTGCAGATTTGAAGCACCTCAGTTGCATCTTGCCACGCACGATGATTCCTTTCCTTTGAGGCAACAGTCACAAGCAGGCTGACACCAGTCACAATGGTGAGAATTTTCCGTGAGTTTTCCCAAATTCTCAGAACATTGAGACCATCAGATCTTGAACTCTTTCAGGGGTTGGTAAATGTCCTGTCTTGGGGATTTTGAACATCACTCACCACTTTCAAGTATTTGTTGGTGACTATATCCCCAAGAGTTGGGTGATGTGAAACATCAGGACATTTACCCCTCTGGTCATCTAACAGTTTGCCATCAAAAACGGGCAACAGAAATAGATTATATATTTATATTTATTTATGTCATTGGATTGGCTTAAGGGAAAATTCACAGGAAACCCCCATATTTCATTGGAAAGACCGTGGTTTCCTTTACATTTTCCTTAAAAACAATACAATGACAATGATCACTACCACTGGATTAGTTTCCACTGATTGGTTATACTGATTATGATTATTGCTTACCTATGAGCATCAAACCACTGGAAAAATCCTTATGATGATTTGCCTATAAAGAATATAGTTATTTTCCACTTCGCAAGGCATCAAAAAAAGACTGCCAACATCTCACTGGGCCTGCAACCTCGGTGTCTCACTCCGTCATCATCTCTAGGCTGGCTACCTCGTTCCATGGCGCCAGTGCCGCTTCCCACCCTTGGAAGTAGCATGGAACCCAAAAAATGATACTTACACAAAATGGATCCAAAGCAACCAGTAAGCCCTTTCTAAGATGGATAGAGATGGTATGAGCCATCTGTTGCAACCATCGCAGCTGCATGTTAACCCTCCAAGTCACCAAACAAACGCATCATTTGAGCTCAGAATTCGGGAAAAACATGAGAAACCAATACTAAATGTTTGACACGCAAAGTACTCTTACCTACCCTCGGATAATATGCTAGGTTTTTCCCGCTGTAGAATTTGTTTGCCAGCAGTTTTTTGCGGAAAAAATCCAACATTGCATGGTGAAACCTTAACATGATGGCAGTAAAACATTTTATTTCCCTGCAATTTTCCTTAACATGGCCAATCTAAGATACACTATATGATACACTGGTGTGTCGATGGTCACATTTATAGCCAGAGATTCTAAAAGTTCACATCCAAGGTTATCTTAAGCCAATGCTTCCCCACCCCGGGTCCACTGAATCCGCTAGGTCTGCTAGCTCCGCTAGGTGCTTGGGCCAACTCCTCTGATGCCAAAAGCCTGGGGAAATGTGGAGAAACAGACATATGCTAGCTGGTAAGTCAGTCATGGCAATTTTCATCAAGTTTTGCACAGTAACATTTAGCAACACACATAAACCACTAGACTAAAGCCTGTCGCGGAGGAATTTTGCAAAAACGAGAGTTGTGGAACTTTGAATCGCCGGTGAAACATTTGGACCTTAGAACTGAGGGTGCAAAACGCTGCAGGTGGGGTACGTTGTGAATCAGAACCCTTCTGCATCTTACCACTGGGACTGACCCTGGCAGCCATACACCTCCAATTTTGGATCCCGCGCAGCGCTTTGGGAATATCTGACCATGGCGAGTCTGGCATGCTAAGTGCTACAAGAACATACTAAGTGGCATCAAAATGATGAAACATGGAATAACTTGAATCATCCATGAGGCAAACCAAGCAAAACTAGCTCTAACTCGCCGGTGATTTCAGCTGATTTCCCTCTGGTCGCTCCAGCCCTGGGCCCCCGAGCCGCTGCTCCCGTCGTTTCTGCGCCAAAAATCCCTTGGCTGCGGGCAAGCTGGCGCTGGAAAACTCCTGCCTTAGGCCGCCGGGAGTTCTATGGATCCAAAGCCTGGTGCCCTGTTTGTGGCACCCGAAAATAGCTGGGATTTATGGATGTTCATCCTATGAACACATGTACCTATCTATATAAATATATGGTATTACTTGCAGGTATTGAGCCCACACCCATATATTTCATCAGCTCATTGCAGGTTCAACGTGGATGTCGGGATGGAATTAGATGTCGCGATCTGCGAAGGAGCTCTTGACAGTTGCTATGTATACCCGCCATCATACCTCGGTATGGGTGTAAGGATACATGCAATCATGTGACACAGTGAGACCAACCACAGTATGATACACATTGATACACTATGACCATCTCTCTCTCTCTCTCTCTCTCTGTCTTTCTCTCTCTATCTGGGAATTTAAGTAGGAAATGGCCCATCCAGTTTGAGGATTACGTATGAAAAATAGATCTTCTGCACAGCCATGCAACAAACTGCCAGAAGATATGCTTCTATGAATATATATCTATTCATGTTGCATTCATCCCTACTCCAAGATCTTGCTAGTTGTTGGTGGTGTTCAAAATCACCCTTTTCTGAGCCAAGTATTGTTTTGGGGGTCACCTGACTGGCTGCGTGGTTCAATCTTCCTAAATCCCTTTTGATAGTGAAGTCCCTGTGTTGATGCTTATCCTGTAACATCACCATTGTAACTATCAGCTGGTTGGGAAACCCTTAGTACCCTCTGGTAAACTAACATAGCTATTGAAAATGGTGGCTTTTCCCATTAAAAATGGTGATTTTCCATAGTTATGTTAGTTCACCAGAGGGTAGCTCCTATTTGACAGGGAATATGGATAGACACAGCTCCTCAGCTCCCTCCTAACCACCAAATCTTATAAGTATCCCCATTTTTGTGAATTGAATCCTTGTCAGTGTCTGTGTCTGAAAATGGGGTATACCGGTATACCCAAAAATATCCCATTAAAATGGGAAAATTATCAAAAACCCATTGGATTTTTTGGTTTTCCCTGGAAATTTTCAGACAAATCTGTGGGTCAAAATTAGATACCAGTAAAATTTGATGCTTCACTGCTTCACACTAGAAATCGGTCTGAAAATCTCTGGTTTTCTGGGCCTTCAATTTGTGGCTGGAACTCAACCAACATGGCCGAGCAAAACACCAGGCATGCCCGACAACTGCGTCAGCAAGCGCTCAAGGAGCACATGATCATCGGACCTCCGCTCAACTCATTCTACTGCTGGGTCGGTGATAGGAAAATTGAAGGGATGCAACGCTACCTGAGGGTTCCATGGTACATTTTTCAGGAATTTTGGATGCGAAAGGCATCCAAAACAGGGGTTGCCCGCCAATTCTTGTGCACAAAGTCTAGACCAAATGGGGTGTAGAATGTTCAATTCAATGGACTTGTAGAATCTCAATACACACAGATTTATCTTATGTTGGGTGTGTATATATAACAGCATGCACATGTCCGCATATGCCGCATAGATATGTGTATATAAATGCGCATGTATATATCATGCATATATGTGTGCCTGTGATGGTCGCTGTATGTGCTTTGTGAAGGCACGTCAAGTGTGTGGAAGAAGAGGCCGGGTCCCCAGCAGGAGGCGAACGCCATGCCTCAGTACGAGAAGGGTATCACTGATTGTTGCCTTGCACCCTGGGCAAGTGCATGTACCCTCTGGTAAACTAACATAGCTATGGAAAATTGCCATAGAAATAGTGGATTTTCCAATAACAAATGGTGATTTTCCATAGTTATGTTAGTTTACCAGAGGGTAACTCTTCAATAACTATCCTTGCGACATGGGTAGCGGGTAGCACAGATCGTTCAACAGCTCCTGGGGACATTCTTGTTCACATACTTGCAATAATTATGCAAATCTGCTGCGTAATGGTGGCTGTTGCTCCACATGAATGGGAAACAATTTCCAATTCATTGGCCTTGGTGTTGGTTCAATGGCCTAGTTTGTTTCAAGCTCCCATCCAAATACATAAGATTTGGATCAGTTTCACATTTGTTTGGGGGATGGACAAGCGAACAATGAAATCTGTGGCCTTATATATATATATATATATTAGAATATATATATATATATATATTAATATATATATATATATTAATATATATATATATATATTAATATATATATATATATATATATTATATATATATATATTCCCATTCTTCATCTGTCCCGTGATGGGGAAACTCTGTCCGTATCTCCCCAGGGGCTCCGCATGCCACAGATGTGGCCACAGCCCCTTGGCTCCCCGCTAACCACATAATAGTCATGGTATACCCTCTGGTAAACTAACATAACTATGGAAAATCACCATGTTTTTATTGGAAAATCCACTATAAATGGTCATTTTCAATAGCTATGTTAGTTCACCAGAGGGTAACCATAGTGGAGTCCTCCAAATAAATATCTCCTCCCCGCATTTGGGTTTGTCTGAATAAGCTGCCCCGAATCCAATGGGTTATCATCATGTTTCCTTATTCAAAGAAAACATGTTGCTGGTCGTGTTGGTATTGCAATAGCACAGCATCCTCAAATTTACCACCAACGGATGCTACAAACCATCAACATATGGATGGTTTCATCATTCCTGTACTAACACTATATCCGACTGTATCTCACTTGGAGGATCACCCCACTTAGTCACTGGTTAGGAACTGGGGTTTCTCTTCATCCATTTATAAATGGGATAATCCACGAAATGGGAACTTACTCACCAGGGTTATTAACCATTTACGATCCCTGGGATGATCCTGAAGTAAGGACTTCACATGACTTAACATGACTTCACATGACTTCACATGTCTCATTAATATACTATTAAAATCCCTATTAAATATCCTAAATCACCACTATCTCCCAATTCCAGATCATTTATATACTGATCCTCCAAGAAGGGGATAAGAATTGTCAGTATCAACCACTACTATATCATTAATCATTAAACCAAAATTAACCATCATCACCATCAATCACTCCACTTTCACGTGGGGTGCAGCAAACTTGGCTCTCCAAACGTCCGCAGCAATCGATGGGCCCCTTGGATCTGTTCTACAGATGCCTGCGGCCATGGTGACGCCGAGGGTAGCGGAGGCAATGGGGGAGATGGTTTTTTTTCAGCAACAGAAATTGGGATAAAAAACCAACAAAAATGATGCGTTGACCTACCAGAAATGGGGTGAAAAACCAACAAAAGTTGGGATGGCACCATCCAAAATAGATCAACACTGATTGTTTCATGAGTTTGAGCAACACCAATGGGGGCACAAACTAACCCGAACTGGGCATATATGATGGGATATGATGGGATATATAGACAACTACACGTGATTTTGGATATGTCTGGAACTATGGTATAGACCACAAACATGGGGGATATCCGATAGCCGGGATATCAACCAAAATTACGCTCTTGCATGGCCCCAATCTCGGATACCTTGCAGAAAATTGGATGTTTGGCTGGTTGGTCTATGTTCCCATTTGTAGCAATATATTCAAGTACCACCTCGCCTATCCAAGATTGCACCTAGAACATCAAGGGCGTAAACAGCAACAGCAACAACAACAACAACAACAACAACAACAAGAAACACACGCATCACACGCAGCATGGGGATATCAATTGAATCAACCATTCATAACATGATTATGCTTGTCTAATCTTGGATGCCTTGAAGGGCCCACAGGGGATGGGGATCCTACCAACACCCGTGAAGACAAACAAGGAATGCGGAGGGTCAATGGCGAATTTCTTGCCCGTGATGCTGCAAAATGTATGCATACCCGTGTGCATATGTTTTCTAGTATGTAACATCATATAGATACGTGTGCAATACATGCCTGGCAAAAGGCAGGCTTTCAGATCCTAGAATCCTGGAATTGCAAGGCAAATGTTTTGGAGAGCGGGTGTCAATTCGCAGAGGCTCAGCAACAAAGCATGAAACACAAACACACTGAGTCACAATGACTCGTTGCTGACTTACAGCTTTTGCATGATGTGTATATACATATATACTTTATCACCATGGCATCAAAAACAGAAATGGCCTGCAACAAATCAAATACTGTATTAGCTGGGCATGCTAGTTTGTTTTCGAAACTAGAGCAACAAAGTAAACCTCCAGGTCAATCTGATTCTCTCTATCTCTCTCTCCCCAAGAGTTGTCCACATAAATGGTCCCTGGATAATTGGGTTTGTCTTAAAAAGGGTGCTACATTTACATCCTAAATTCTCTAAATTCACATCCTACATTCATCAACCAGCAGGTTCCTCTGGTTTGGATTCCTTGGACTAGCCCACATCATGGTTATCCACTTCAAAACGGAACTGGGATCCATCCAGTTCCAGTCCAGGGAGCACCTCCAAAGTCAGCTCTTCATCGTCAGCAACCTGACATGCGCAGGAATAGCCCATGTTCAGTGTCGTCAAAGCAGGCGTAAAAAATGCATGTTTGAAGATGAAAGTTTGGAGAGCCTTGTGTTTATTCAAGCAAAACCAGAACGGACAAGAATGACAGGACCCCTGTCTTTATCTACAGGGGGAACAGCACAATCTTCCTGTACGCAATTGTTCCTTCAAACAGACCCATTCACTCCTAGTAAAGAAAATCAACACGCCCCTAAAGATCATGGTTCAACGTGTGAATGTAATGGCGCTGGACCAATTGTTCGGTCATATAGTAACATTTCATCTAAGCCATGAATGGGCAGAATTCAGCAACAACAAAACATACTGCACAAATAAACGTATCTCATCACTTTTCACCAATACCAATTTTGAAGCTTACTGCGCAGGTCTCCAATCCTATGCTAGGGGTTCTTGGGCAACATCAAAGAAATCTCAAGAACGGCGCATCCCCAGCCCATGCTGATTTACATGCCTAATCTTAGATGCCCTGTTCTATATATATATATATACAATTTTACAAGTAGACGGTTGCATATAAGAGCATTCAAAACATGAAGTAATTATAACAAGTTATAGCCATACAAAATGATACAACGATGAAACCATATATATATATACATACGTGTTTCAAAATTTGATTTTTAATGTGGTTAGATGTATGATTGGATAAATAACTACAAATATAACTATGACCGCATCTAGGCACACACACACACACGCACGCATATATATATATATATATAGTAACAATATTTATGATAATAATGCTAAATGATAGCAAGAATAAACATGAAAATAATGACAATAATTATTTATAAAAAAAAAATCAAACAATAATGATCATAATAATGAATATATATATATATATAGTATATATATAGTAAATATATATATATATATATATAGTATATATATAGTATATATATAGTATATATATAGTATATATATAGTATATATATATATAGTATATATATATATAGTATATATATATATATTATAATATATTCTAGCATGTGCAACACACAAACACCGTAAACTTACCCGACTAAGGTTTGCTCATTTTAGGGGTGTCCCCTTCCCGACCAGCCTCCAAAACGTGGGAATATGCCTGCGTTGGGCTGGTAGCTCCAGGAGGAGATTCGCTTGGGTAATAGGTAGGTTGTATAGGCTAGGACAGGTTGGGTAATAGGTAAACCTATAACAGGTATATAATTAATAGGCAATAGGAGGTTGTATTCTACATACTCATCTGCCAAACCAAATTCGATAAACGCTTGCTGAGTCTTGCTACACCTTCACAACTCCAATCCCTTTTGGGATGGTTCTGCTGGCATCTCAAATGAGATGGGATCTGGAGCAGGGGCGGCGCTGCCAATCCCTGATCAAGGAAGCACGGTCTATATAGCTGGGGTAAACGAAGATAGATATATTATAGATAGAAATTCTCGGAAAATCCCGGGGCTCCCTAGGAAACGATCTGTAGATCTTGGATTTTCCAAACCTACTCTAGAGATCTCTAGGGTAAATAAATTGCCTTGAAATCCACAAGCCACATGGACCCTCTGACCCACCAGCCCCTCTGCATCTCTGTGAGCTTTTTGTTCAACAAAATCCAACAGCTTCGTTGGCTGAAACTCCCTTTTTTCGTTTTGGAAATCTTCAGCTTTGTCTAAAACCAAGAGTTTTGTTCACAGAACTTCCAGTCTTTGTTCGTTAAATACCTGGCTAGGAGTTGCTTAGTGGAAAAAAAAGTTCGAAACCCACTTTTTCACATTGTGGCTGTTGAGATTCAAAGTTTTCCATCGTTTTCAAGCTCCCCTTCCCCCGGTAAGTACCTCCAATGCCGAGACTTTGCTTGGGCGCTCGTCCAACTCCTGTCACAGCATCCCAGGGTGCCGAGTGGGCTCGAGGGCTTAGCTTTGGGGCAGTCAAATTCCATGGTACATGCAAGGACATGCAGAAAGGGCAAAAGGACCCCTGAACTTCAGTCCACATATATGCATATTTATATATGATATATCATATCTATATATTATACATATTGCGTGCATATATATATATATATATACATACATAATATAATAGGTAGGTATCATCCAATGGTGCAGGGAGAAACAAAGTTGACCAAACATGGTCATATTACATCGATTTATTGTCCGACCTGGTAATGTGTCACAGTCTCTGTTCATATTTTATGTATTTGTGAGGGCTTGATAAAAGGGGTGGAACCCTGAGAACGGCGCAGAGCGCCTCAGCCACAAGGACATGGCTTTTGTGTCTCAGGGTTTTTATCTTCGGCCTTCATCCAAAGAATCATAGTTTCCTTCATGATTCCTATGATTTCCTATGTGTGGTTCTACCTATGAGACACCCAAGGAGCCCTTGGGTAATGCACCTGATTCAATTTCTCCAGACGTTCGGAGACTCGGACCCCCTCAGAACGCACCTGGAGGATGGGCCATCAGTGTACAAGAATTGGAGACTCTCGGGGAAGCAAACAAACCAAAAACATGTGATCAAAACTCATTGGATTGGTTTAAGGGAAAATTTACAGGAAACCATGGATTTTCCCAAGAAATATAGGGGTTTCCTGTAAATTTTCCCAGTAACCAATCCATTGATCAAAACCCATCGTTTTATGAAGACAACCACCTACTTTCATGGTGCTTTTTCGACATCTACGTTCGTTTTGAAAAGGGTACATATAAAGCAGAACGATGTCGTGCCTGAGCACTGGGGGCCGATTGTACCACGTCAACAGGGTGAAATCCCACGTATGAATGGGATTGCCAATCACTTGAGGCTGAATCTGTTGCCAGGATGCCTTGTCTGTGATTTTTCATTCATTATCAGGTCCCCCCGGATCCTAAATATAGAGTTATATAATGATTATAGCCCCAATCCAATACTAAAATAGTTTTCTTCGGGGAGCATTCACAAGTACACTGGTACACCTCATTCACCGTGTCAAACAAATCTGTTTCTATATTCAATTCAAATTCCCTTCAAATAAGATTCTCCTTGCTGGTCAAATCCCAATCTTCGAATGCAAGTCACCATATTACCTTTTTGGACAGTTTACTGACGCAGGATTCAGGGGATTGGCGCCGTAAGTGGCAACCAAGTTTGATCTGACCAAGAGGTACAGAAAGAAAGAAGGGGACCAGTCGGACCAGAACCCAAACCAATTCAAGACCTGAACCATCCTGAACCCTTGTTTTGCCCAGCAGGATTTCTTTAGAGCTCCAACCTGTTGGTGTTGGAAACACTTTTATTTACGGGTAAATCATGGGGTAGGAATGGCAGATCCGTCATTCCTGAAAGCGTCAGGGAGTTGTGGCATTCATTGGGACCCAATAGGATGATTTGAAAGAACATCTCCAAAGAACCATGGCTGGTCGGCTGGTCACTCCCTAAATGTGAGAATAAAGAGTGTATAGCAACGGCAGCAAAGATAGAAACATATAATTCATCACTATGCTAATATGCTAGTTGGATTTTACGTTCCCATCTTTTTGGGGGTTCTTATAAAGTGGGCTTTGTTTTCATCTGGCACGGCCTGAGTTTCAACAGTGATGAATGCATGCGCACTATTCGTAGACCTCTACCCCGCAGGAACCTACCATGGAACCACAAGAAATGAGTTCAAGAAAAAATTGTCGTCCTATATCTTTAGCATTTCTTACCAGAGTCAGAGTATTCCGAAGTTTGTGGACCCAATTATAGGCGAACTATTGCTACCCGGTTGATAGCTTTAAGCCATCACACTCGTCATCTCAACCAATCAGCCCATTTTTACGGTTGAAAAACAACAACATACAACAACTATTTAAACCCCCAATCAGCATTACCCAGCTACTTACGAGAACTAAATGGCTACTTATGAGAACTAAATGGTTTTGTCTGAAAATAGGCTACCCCAAACCCAGGGTTTATCATGATCTTCCTTACTTTTCCCTATCTTAAAACCACCATTTTAGGGGCCATGCCAACCATCTTCAGACCCCAATCCACTGTCCATGCCGAGGCGCGTTCTGTTGCATCAGTGGCCAAATGCTGGTCAGCACAGTGGAGGGTACCTCAAAAACGAGACCACCTTGCCATATCCGTGGTGAAGCATTGACAGGTGAGGGAATATCTTAAGTAATCCCCTCACCCCCAACAAAAACGAATAGAAAGATTACATCCCACGAATTAAAATCGTGATGAATTACTTCTCCATCTCCTTGAAGGTTACTATTGCCATGTTTTTACAAATTTGAGGAATTGATGGGTAAGGTCTATCAATATTACATTAGCGTCGCTCACCTTGAAGGACTGCAATGGTCCGCGAACTCCTTCAGAGATGCCATGGCATGGGACATGTTTCTGTCATCGGCCATTACTGGGATGGTGGTGATGATTTGTCCCTCATAAACCCGATATAACAGTCCCGAACGCGTTTGGAAAGGACTTGGATTGAAACCTCGTCCTATGGATGTATCCAACTAGTTCATGGGCAACTTACCTACTATTTATGGCTTCAAGCCTGCTGAATGCTTGCTTTTTATATACCTATCTTGTCCCAAGGGTGAGGGAAGTTTTAAACTTTACAACCAACTGAGGTATCGGCCATGGGGGGGCCCTTCCCGCCTCAGGTTGCAAGTCTTTTCTAGCCCTTCCATCATCGTGCAGTATTCGCACACCCCTCTGGAGTGGCGCTTCATTGGCCGCTAAAGGATGGATGCGGAACACCCACCATGAATGTAGATCATGTTCCTAGGGAAACTATAGAATTTCATAGATGTTCCACATCTTTTTGTATGTTTACCCTAGGGTAGTTCAACATGATAAAGCACAAAAAGCCAAACCCAAAGCTATATCCACATACTGCATACATGTAGTCCTGACAAGTTTGAAGTGGGCTATGTCTCTACTGCTCAAAATTGATCAAATCAAAAATGGCTGGTAAGTGGATCATAGTAAGCTTTACTCACTACTACTCCAATGCCGACCCTGGAATCACAACTAGCCCCTGGTCGAACATCAGCATCCATGTCAGAAATCGGTCCTGTCTTTACCCTCTGGTATTTCCTAACATAGCTATGGAAAATCACTATCTTTAATGGGAAAATCCACTATTTCTATGGCCATTTTCCACAGCTATGTTAGTTTACCAGAGGGTACCCATACTAGTCATACCCTTCAACATTTACCATGGGATCTTACCATCGGGCTAAGATCAGACAAGTCACATGAGGAAGATCTTGGAAACCCATGGAAAACCATGAGGATAATCTGGCTGAATTACAATACTTCACTGACCTGAACATAGCTGAAACACACCAAGCTATGGGGACATTCCCCCTACAAAGGTCTTTATAATAGATAATGATAATATAGCTTGTTAGCCTCTGGTGTCCAATCCCTGCAACCCACAGTAACCATATGCAACCATAATAGCTGAAGCTGGGTGATTGCGTCCACATGCCCACAGGATTTCTTGCCTGATCATCAGTAAGTCATAGTAATTCTCCCCCATAAAGTTTCAATAAGGATAGAAACTTAAAATTCCTACTAATTATTTCGGTTGTGTCTTTCCCATGGCCTGCAACAGTAGCACCATTTAGTAAGAAATCCTCTTACTGACTGTTACAGGCCAAAGGGCAATTCACAACAGATAGGAGAGTAGTTACAAATCTGCTCCTTTTTTTGTTGCCATATGCTTTCTCTGTGATTGCTGACGCTTTCATCTCACCAAGTCCATCCACCATGGCCACCGTCCGCGGCGCCCGGGGTTTGGACGCCGCGGACGGTCGTCCGTTGTCGCGACAACGGCGCCCTGTTTCACAGGGCGAGGTTGATCGCATCGTCACATTTACCAGGACGTGTCCATTACTTGTCCAACGCAGATGCCACTGGTGGGATTCGAAGAAGAACCATGGGGTGAATCTCACTGAGTTTCAAAACTCACCTCTCGAGTTAAAACCCACATCAGTTGAAGTGATCACAGCAATTCTCATTTCCCACAGCTGTGGCAGCCATAGCTGCCCGTATTGTCCAACACTCAGGGAGTCGTTTTACGCTCCTGGGCGGTGGAGCAGTTGCTCTCCACACCCCCAACGCGACCAATGGGTAGATAAAGATGCATCCTGTAGTAAATTAACATACCCTCTGGTAAACTAACATAACTATGGGAAATCACCATGTTTAACGGGAAAATCCAATATAAATGGCAATTTTCAATAGCTACGTTTCATTCCCAGAGGGTACTCCCTGCCAGATAAGGTGTTGGAAGATTAGTGTCCACTAAACATTGGATATTTCAGGGTCTATGTTGATTTAGGGCAAGGTAAAATCATGTTTTTGTGGTGGTAATTTACATGTCCTACCCGCACAGGGTTGCAGCAATCGATATATCATGTGGTATCATCTTATTAATCGTTGCAAAATCTGAGCAGGGTTCGAAACCCCAGCATTCTATTTTACTGGTTGGTTTATAGGGATTCCTATATTTGATCATGATATAGAACATGTTGATCATCCCCAGCATTGTCGCCCTGTCACCAGTTATAAGCCCATGCATGGAATAATAAACCCATTTATTCGCATCTAATACATACCATTTACAACTGGTAAAGGGCTTTAAGTGCACCATCATTATTTGGTACAAACCCTGACCCAATCATCAGAAGGGGTTCAGCAGCCACTGCTCAACTGTTAAGATGGATCCGGTTCGAGGACTCAAGGCCAAACCACAGATCGATCTACCCATGTGAAAATATTTACTACATGTTGCACAAACTATGCAAAACATATAGTTAGAAGTATAAATATGTACTGTAGCAGTTATAAACCAGTACATATATTTGATCATTAAACATATGCCCAAAATATACGGTATACCCTCCACAATCAATCATGACAGTTGGAAATCTCCCACAAAGGGGTTTCCTTATATCATGGGAGATTCATCTAAATGGGTAATGCTTAATTTGTTGGAGGGTATCTGGCACATATTGATGTAAGATACTTACCTGTTTCATATCCTTGCTTATATCCAATAATGTATACATACATACATATATATATATATATATCAATGAATGACACTCATACATATATATATATATATTATATAAATGTATATTATGCAAATTTAAAAATACATACACAACAAAAACAGTTTATATGCCATGCAAGCAGTAACCCCCAAATCCGATGAAAACCGTTGTCAATCACGTGCCTACATGTGTCTATCTTTCTTTTCTGCCCTACCTTGCTCAAACATCATCGTCAAATAATACACGGGGTTGGCATGGTCAAGCGGCGTTTGCGCATTTATGAAAAACGTGTCTGTGAACGGCTGCATTGAACACACGACCATCATCTCGTTGGATTGGTGAAAAATTACAATACACACCCATATTTGATGGTCAAAACCATGGCTTCCCGTAGATTTTCCCTTAAACCAATCCATTGATCAGCTTTTTTGGGGTTGAATATACTAACATATATGCAACAAATAAAATCTATTAGAATCCCTTCCCCTATTATTAAACACCCTCCAGAAACTCTGGTGGATGTAGGAGATGAAGCCGCATATTTGGGGCCATAAAATGGAGGGGGGTTTATAATAGGGGGATGATACTAATATTATAAACAATAGTGTATATATGTGTATGTATTAATATATATATATATATATTAGTATTATACTGTACATATACCAGATACATAGATGTAATAAACCAGGATTCAAATCAAATATCAAGTATCTTTTGGTACACTAACATAAGTATGGAAATCACCATTTTTTTGATAGGTAAATCATCTACAAGTGGACCATCTATACCATAGCTATGTTAATTCACTGGAGGGTATACTTGGATTTTCCACAACTAACCGCCCCTTCCCTGAATCGATTCACCATTTCTAGTGGATTTGCCATCAGGAACATGAACAAAAACTTCAGCAACTCCAGGTAAATCATTATAGTTTTTGCAATGATATGTCCAGGCATTCCACTACGAAATCCATGAGGAAAATAAAACATCATCAGGAATTCCACTAGCTGGAAAAGACCATGTTGAACAGGTATATCATCTAGAAATGGACCATCTATACCATCGCTACGAGTATCTTAAACTACTTGAAACACCATCAGGAAATCCAATGCTCCCAATAAATCTCAATAAATCCCTATATATAGATCTCAATACTTTCCAATACAAATCTCAATAAATCATAATCAAATATAATAAATCTCAATAAATCCCAGAGAATCCAGGTATAGCATGATATTTCATGATATTTCCTACACACCCCTGGTCTCGTTCTCCCCAAGTCTTCGGTCTCCTGGGCATCCTCCTCTTCACCTAGAAGGCGAGCCTCAGGCCGAGAAGTCCGCGGAGACAAGGGGACAGTTCAGGCACAAGCCTACATTTGGTATGAACAAATATGGGAACATGACAACAACGAAAAAATTGGTAAAAATCCGGAACACATTTGGAGTCTATACGAAATAGCAATTGCTTATGAATTATGATAAATCACCTGCAAATTTGGAGATTTTCCATGGCTATGTGAAATTACCGAGGGCAACTGGCACCAAACCACACCCAAAAATTGCCATGGGAAAACTGTCTGGAAATGGATGGTGTTTCTTGGGTCTAGAATTTGCCACCCCCGGTAACTAACATGTGGGATCTGTTCATGGGAATGTTGATGTCGCATGTCTTGGATTTGGTAAGGAACCCCAAAACATAAGACATAAGAAACATATTCCCTATAGATTCCCAACGTGGTGGATTTCCCATCACTTTGGACAATGGTTTGAAAAAACATCTTCAGCAAACCAAGGATATCACATGTTATATATATATATAATCAACGCGGTATAGAACCATCCCCCCAACCAAAAAAAAAACTGACGCTAGGAATAAACACGTTAGGGTGAGGTTCTTCTCAATTTCCTTACCTCTGCATGTGGCAATGTTTGGGACCAAAGTGACCCAAAGTTGAAGGCCCAAACGTGACAAACATGTCTTGCTTGGGCATGGGTCGACATTGAGGCATCCGGACAAACCATGAGTAGTAGCTGGGTCATGTCATTGCATGTTATAGCCTCATATCATTTGGGATGTGGCAGAAAAACAGCCTGACATCTTCTGAATCCTAGTTTCATCATCATCCCAGTAGATGTCTTCCAGCGCACCAGCTATGGACCAGCTATGGTTTTTCACATGTCCCATACACCATCTCCACACGGTCAAGCTACGTGGTCTTGATCTGACAAGCCCTTCATCATCCGTGCCATCATCAGAACAGAGGTGCGAACCCTGCGATTCTGCTGGGGTGCGCGGAATGGGGACTGCCATAATATTTGGAGGTCCGAAATGAGGAAATATGGCTACACCCCCTAGACCATGGAACTTCAAATTACATGGAGTATGGAACATGATTTTCTTGGCCTTTTTTTACAGCCTTTCTAGGATCCATCTAAGTCCTCGTGTCAGGTCACCCATGGACCATCCAAATATCTGAGGTCTAAAATCTAAATTGCATTAGAATCATTTAAAATCATTTATATAAATACCATAGTTGGGACATCAAATCCAATTTCACTCACAAAGAGTTTCAGCCACTTTGCTGAACAAACTTCCAACATGCCTGCACTTACAAAGAAATCCCGGGATTGTACAAAGCTCAGGCAAAACCACACTGTGGTTGTGGGCAGCAGGGGGGCAAAATGATTCTAGGGGCCTGCTATGTCAAACAAGGTGAGAATTGGGACCTTTGAACTTATTCTTGTGATATTATTTTTACTTTTCATTAGTGCGGGGTCCATGTTCAACCCAAACAAATCCTACGTAAAGCTCCATCCAATCCCATGAAATCTCCAGCAATCAACAGCCATCAACAGCTTTCAACCCGTCCCCTCGCAGCGGAAACGCCTCTTCCAGCGCGCGCGGACAGACTTGCGAACCTGGCCCGGAGGGGCCCCCAGTCATAGAATTTCGTTGATAACGCCAGATTCCAAGTGGTTTGATACATTTCCAGATTTTTGTTTTCGAATTTGGTTGATACACCCCGGCTTCTTCTATATAGATACATCTACCCTTCATCCGATGGTTCACCGAAGACTTCACCATCCTTCGGAATAATTCAAAGGGATGATCACCTGGTGATGCCTGTGGCAGTGCTGAAAATAGAACATCCAACACATTGACATGTATATAGATCAGGTTCCAAGCCACAAACATGACTCATGTGTAGTTCACCACCAGGGCAACCACTTAACTCATGGCCCATGGCCCTTCGGACCGGCCTCTTCGCGAGCAAAGTCCACCATCTCTTCACCCCCCAAGTCCTGCGGAGCTGTCTTTCCATGGACTGGCTGAACAAGAAGCATTCTGGCACAAACCACCAAAAGAAAGATGACAATTCGGACATTCCCACTGAAACTCAGTAACGATTCATGAGATTCAGTAGATTCAGCAAGTGGGTTTCTGATACGAAGATACAATCATCTTTCTCATGTGTCGTTGTTCCAAAGTTTCTCATGTTACACCCCCAAATGGAAGAATGGAACCGCCAAAAACAAACAACACAAATCATCTCACATCATCTCGAGAAAAAAAAAATCAAAACATGTGTCCCCTCACAAAACATGTTTGCTTCACCCAACATTCATCCGCAGTGAGTTCTCCTGAAGGCCAGCCATGGTGGATTGCGCGCGCCTAGGCCGCCAAGGCACGAAGGCTTCCACCCGGTGGCATCCCAAGCTCCCCAAAGCTTCAACAACTGAGGTCCCCGGACTTCATCTTGGCCTGACCGAAACCTGGCAACTTCGCAAAAATCGTGGTGCACTGATCAACCTGGACATCATATATCAAAATGGTATGTGTTGTATAACTACGGTATGTATCCGTCGATCGGTGAACCTATCTATGTACCTAGGTACCAATCTCTGTACCTCTCTATCTATTCATCTACCTATCTGACTCTGTCGGTCTATCTCTCCATCCCTCTGCCTCTATACAACTATCTCTCTGCTTGTCTCTCCAATATCTCCAAAGTAATCTATCCAATCTGTAAATACAAAATATAGTGTATCTAATCTATAGGTCTATCTACTCAAATCGTCCCCTATCTAATCCAAGCAAATCAAACATAATACATAGACATAGACCTACCATTCTATCAATGTGTCTTCTACAGCTTCGCTCTTATATTTTCAATACAGAGCTCAGAATATGGTATACCCTCTGGTAATCAAACATGGCTGGCTGGAAAATCCACCATTTAGTTCGATGATTTTCCCAGCGAACTAAACCTGGCAGCCATAGTTCGGGGATTTCCCAGGCTACTTACTTGGCTGATTACCGGAGGCTACACCCCTCTATGATGCGTGACTTCTCTGCTTATGACTGCAGATGCAGAGCCAAGGTACACTCCGGGAAGTCCCGATGGATTTCATCGATCCGCAACAAGGCCTGGAGCTGGAATCTCAACAGCTACAGTGGAAGCCAGTCGATGTCTGAAAAAACATAGGGGAGATTTTTCTGGAGGAAAAATCTGGCTGAAGCAATTTCTTTAAAACTCTCTCTCTCTCTCTCTCTCTCTCTCTCTGTCGCGGGTTTCTTCGGTTTCTTCTGCATTTTTGCGTGGAAAAAATCTTGGATGATGGATGATTAAGCCACCCATCGAGGTTCACCATCCCGGGGATCGGATATGAACAGAAGCCATGGGCGTGAGACTACCAAGCGCCGCCAGCCTCTGTTGAAAACCATCCTGGCCACGGAAACACCCAGCTTTATGGCCGATCGAAAAAAACTGATGAAATGCGAAACTGTACTCTACTTTGATGGTGATTTACTTGACATGGTTAATCAGCCAATCTTAGGTCCGCCTGCAGTTTTCTTAGCTGCTTATATAGTTCCTACAGGAAGGTGCCCCCAAGTTATAAGGTAGTTTATAAACCCCATGAACTACAGTTATATCATTTAGCTCTGCCATACACCATGTCTAAGCCACTTATATGTCAACTTAGCTAACTATGGGGCTCCATCCTGTATTGTCCTATCATGTCTTGTCCATTTGCAAATGATTGAAGTGCCAAAAAAATCCTTCCACAGTTGACCCACTGGTAGGTCCACATCTGACCACAATGGGTGGATACTGTGCTATTCAGATGGATTCTGACTCTGGCACGTTGCCTGAATTTAAGCAACCCATGTATATAAATATATGTATAGACAGAGAGAGAGAGAGAGAGAGAGATTCAATATGTTTATATGTCTCTCTCTCTCTCTATATATATACATATATATATATACACATACGTCATCACATGTCATCACATGTCATCATATATCATCAAATATTATCATCATATATCATTGTGTGTCATCAATGCCTATTATATATATATATATCCCTCTCTCTCAATCTATTCACAATCCATCATACAAATCACATCAATCATGCCCCACAAGCATCAAATATCATCCACATGTATGGGCCAATCTTGGATCTGATCGTTTTTGTATGTTTTTGTTGGCCCGTTTTTGTTGGCCCAATCTCGGATTGATTGGATACATGTCATCAAAAATTAGGGGGTTGACATAAATACCATCAAAGTATAGCAACGCTTTCAAAAATATCAACACCCCCTTACAATTTAGCCTAAAAAGACAGCGATAAATTGAATAAGTTGTCTATCTTTTTTTGGGGGGGTGCATGACTACACACCAAAACCATTCCGCACCATCCTCTAACATCCCAAGATGAGTTCCACCCGTCCTCCGAGTGATCTCTGGTTCAGCTCCACCGGGCTCTTTCTGAGGCTCGCCAGGACCTGTTTGATGACTTGTTAAGGGGCAATCTAAACGGAAACCATGGGAAACCATATAGTTTTTTACTATGCGTCGTTTGGAATGGGGGTGACTATGTGTTCAACTGTCCATTCCTTGGGGAGATGTTCAATGGATGATGTCTAGAGATTCTCCGGATCATTTACAGGAATATTGTACGACTTTTCAGGCTGGCCAAACACCAAACCAAAAAATACTGCGGGGATAATTGCCCACAAATCAGCCCATGGTAATTTGTCGAACACGATCGAAGATGTGACATGTGTAGCGTAGCAGTGAATCATCATGTTCAATGTTGTCAAGCAATGGGTTATATAATTCTATATATGGGTCCTTCCAAAAACATGTCAAAATGACATGAAACAATTTGATTTTCATTGGTTTCCTACCCATGGCAAGATCTCAAGATCCTTCCCGCAGCGCCTCATACCAGCCCTTGTCTCGGATCTCAGTGCAAGGTTGGTTTTTCAGAGGGCCCCATGACGGACGAAATGTGACCATTTTCCCAGTGATTGTGAGAAATTGGAGGGTTATACACCATCATGAACATGTGTGTGAGCATATAGGCTATACACCAATTTCGGATACTTTTTTCATGAAGAAAGATCTGATCAATCAAAACAAAATCATGGAACTTGGCTGATGTTTGGCTGATGTTTGGCACCATTCCCCCCCAGATCTTCACCCCCTCCCCACTTCCCCCAGAGTTTGGGCCAACGCACCGGCCACACGGGATTCAAGGGGAAGCAGTAGCCCTCTTTTGCTCGGGCCTCAGGGGATCTCTGGGATCCGATCCGCACCCGACTCGACTCTCGGCCGCGCCTTCAGAAAGGTTCGCAAGTCGGGCTCCTTCAGAATCTTCCATGGGGGATCCTCAGCTGTGGAAAGCGAAGTTGAAATTGCTGATTTGATCCGAGGATGAGATTTGATGAGTAAAAGAAAGAGTTGGATGTTGATCCCGCGAAGAAAAGATACTTTAAGATTATGTTCTCATGAATTCAAGATTGCATTTAAAAAGTGTGTTTTTGGGATGATCGACCTTGTGGAAGTGGATGATGGTCTGATGCCTTGAGATGATCACCGGAGAAAAATCATGTTGTAAGTAACTTTTTGGCTCGAAAAATTGAAGCCAAACAAACCAAAATGGTACAGAACTTTTGCTAATGTTCCATACCAAATTGGGTGTGTAGCTTCTGTAAACACCTTGAAACATGTTCTTTTTCTGGCATCCCTTGCTGGTTTTACACCCCACTCACTGAACAATGTCTGAGGTTGCTCACTTGGAGCAAACTCACGGAACAAGTCGAAGGAATGGGATCCGCATTTGGGAACCGGTACAGTAATATGGAACACTGGAACCCCCAAACTGACCAGTTCCAACACCGGAAAATCAACTTAGACACACTACTCTTGGCGTTCCATGTTGATCATGTGGGTTTGTCTGCCAATTGGGCCTACAACCCCTGAACTATCACCATTTTTTCCGCAGAAACATTGCTGTAACTGGGGGGTGTCCCTCAAACAAAACACCCCAATAATCCGAATATATCCAAATATATAATGTTTCTTATACACGTCCCAGTATGCGCCAGTATATCCTAGTATATCCCCAACTGCCCATCATTGCTGGTTAAATCTCTTGGTACCGTTGGTCAAGTCCCTATTCTTGTGCTTGCTAAGTGGTCAAAATGTCAAAATACAATTTCTGCCCGGTGAAAATTCAAAAAATATATCCCATGATAGAACTATCCCATCACATCCCAACAAATCAACAATGTGATATATCCGATATTAATGGGGGGCTACTCTCTACACATTGAACTCTTCAATTCCCTACATCCTGAATTGCCACTGGGGCACAGGGTAGCCATCCCACACCACCATGAACTCATCGTCCAGCTCCTATGGGACGGAGAAGATGGGCCCGTATGTCAATGTGGATCATCAACTCCGAAAGAACGGAACATGTGAAACATGACAATGATATCGATAATACCCTCTGGCTATTTAACATGGCCATGGAAGCCATGGCCCATTGATAGATGATAAACATGGTGATTACCGATTAAAGATGGTGGTTTTTCCATGGCTAGGTTGAATAACCAGAGGGTAATATTCGATGATAACGATAACAATAATGTATGAAACCTCCAGCCGGGGACTGTGGGAAGGATTCGCCAATCACTACTGGATTTCACTGGGTTGTTTCTTTCAGGCCTGGGGAAAACCATGGATGGTTTCAACCATTCAACATGGGGGTGGGGCGTGTAGACAATCACCTGCTAGCTTTAACAACCATAGAAGTAGAATAACGAGTGATTCATATTACGGCGGAGTTCCTAATAAACAACAATTTCTGACGCAGGGAAACTTTATGTAACAAGCATATGCTTCCGTTTGTTTGATGATGGCTCTTCCCATTCTCATCATCATCGGTACCCGCAACTGAGTAGAATGCCACCAAGTAGGCATGCCATCCCACCCATCGGGCAACAAAAACAAACTGGGACCCGAGGCAATGGTGTTACCTACTGCATGTCCCCTTGCAGTGATGCCTTGCCATGAGAACTGCTGGTATCCCAGAGTTTGCTTGATGCAGTAATCTCTCTAGACCCACCTGCTATTTGATGATTTGATTTACATTGATTTACTTTCTGAACTACTTCTGCAAAGCCACCCGCATCCCTTGACCAGGCAGGCAGCAAAATCCCCATAGAAACGACCCACCGACCCAGCCTGGGGGAAGTAGAAGTTGAAGCACTCGGCACCATGGCGAATCGCGCCACAGGATTCAGTGACCTTTACAACCTCACCAGCAGGTTGTACCCGTGGAGATGGAGATATGTTATCTTTTATATGCCCTAAAATGAATTGCATATAATATAATTTATGGTATATAATTATATATGATGGCTGTATCATATGATCTATTCTTCAGGAATAGAATAGAGGATATGATGTATGTAACATTATGTAACGATAATATTCTCATCCTCGAGGGGATTCTCACTATAGAATTCTATAGATGTGCCAAATAGACGTGGGTATTTGTTGGTTCACCCCCACTATCCATGGGTACCAAGCAGTTATTTACTAGGATGATCCTCCAAGCGCTGACACAAAATATTCATCCCCATCATATTTCTGGCTGAATTGTACAATCATTATTCATTATTTAATTCGAAAATAGCTGAAATAAGGCTAGCGATGGGGATGATTTATGTAACCTCCATCATATGTCATTCATCACCTTCTATTAATTCATCCGAATTAATCCTAATTGTTGGTTAATATGTTGGTTATAGACGTTATATAGTTACATTACCCATTAATCTTGATTACGCTCTGGTAATGAAACGTAGCTATTGAAAATGGCCATTGAAATATATTGAAATAGTGGATTTTGCCATTAAAAATGGCGATGTCCCATAGTGATGTAACAGTTTACCAAAGGGTATGTTCTCATGAATTAATTAAACCCATTAATTGTGATGATATACATATAATTAGTCTACCCTTAATTGTCGGAGATTATACTACCAATTAATCCTAATTGTTGGTTGTTGATTGTCATTCATCACCTTATATGAATTCACCCGAATTAATCCTACAATTGTTGGTTATTATAGTTATATTACCCATTCATCATGAATCTTGATGAATGATATCCCCATGATCTTACCATCTAAGATCCATCCCCATCCCACCGAGGCACATCCCCAATCAGCTTCACGCTCGTGGGATCGCCGAAGCCCAGCTTCGGGATCTCCACGGTTTTGCCTTGGCGCCGCTTTTTTGGTGCCCTTCGAGATGGGAGAAGTGAACAAAGACCTTTCAAAAAACCTGGGAATTCTGTAGTGGATATAATATATATATATATATATATGTGTGTGTGTGTGTATTTTTTTTTTCCAAACTGCTTGTGGGAGCGGGACTCGCTGCGGCAGCTGCAGATCCAATTCGTTGCGCCCTCGGGGAACGACCCCGCTCGAGGGACTTCTCTGTACAGCTCTAAGGCCGATCAGTCGCGGCCTATGTAATCGCCAAAAAGCGGGTTCATCATGGCTGTACACTGCTTGATGAACTCCGCTGGCAGGGTGGACTGATCGCAATCCATGCTGATCAAGTCCTCGCAAAGTGCTTGTGCAATGCCTTTGCACATGGATGGTGGGTACTCCTTAAGAGGAGCGGTTTTAAATCCTCCGTCCTCACGACGGCCTACGGATGCTCCCTGCGGCAAATTTTTGGTGACACGGCAGGCATGAAGATATTTCTCAAGATTCGACATGCCCAAAACCAGCAATGTTGTCGGTTTTGCTGAAGCCGCACCCCAAAGTCCCTGTGACAAATGCACGAGTCGAAAACCTGGCAAATTCAACAGGAATCGAATGATCGGGAGCTTCCAGATACTAACATGCTCGGGCTCATCAGGCTCTTTTGGGTGCTCAAGAAATCCTGCGCCAGAATGCATAGAAAGGGCCACGAGGCACTGAATCGCGAAACCCAACAGCAATGTGCCAATCCCAACCTGTGAGAGTTCACGCAAGCTGAGTGATGGAATGCCCCATGGAGTGGCTGGTGTACGCACAACTCTCGGGCCACGTGCTTGAGACAACTGATGCGCCCTAGCACGGCTCCAAGTATTGCAAGGGGGGCCGGCTAAAAACCCGACAACATGGCCCAGCAAAATATGACGCAGCCAGAAACGTCGAGTAGAAGCCCGGGCAATGTCCCCGTAGACTTCATCGATGATAATATCAATGGAAACCACCTGGAGCACAACCCCTGGGTATTTGACAGAGAGTTCATCAATGTACCACTCAATGTCTCCTCGCCTGCGGCGTCCAGCGTATGCATGAAGAATCACTCGTTGTCTGGTTAAGCTTCGTGGCTGGGGCTGGTGTCGAGTCCAACTGGCTGGCGGTTCAAAAGCCAGCTCGTCATACCATTGTTCCCATAAGGGGAGCTCACCATGCAAATCATGTAAAGCCCTCTGGCAGGGAGCTTGGAGAAATGGCCATGTGCTCGGGTCAGCCAAACGCTGGACACAACAAACTACAGTCTCAAATGGGACAATCAAGGGCTCAGCATCTTCCATGGAAAATTCCTCAAGGAAACGACACAGAGTTTTGCGGCATAGGGTCCAACAAACAGCATGTTGACGGATTTCCTGCTGCAAAGTGTCAAACAAAGAGTCCGAATCTTGCAAGTCCAATAAGCAGAGGTACAATCCTTCAAATAAAGGAATACTGTGCGGATCAAAATCTCTGAGTCGAGCAGGCAACTGGACCGGACCTGCGGCTTGCTGAAATGGCAAGGCCCCATCATGACGATCGCCCAAGTCACGATCCACAGCAGATCCTACCCCTGGCATCACTGGGCATTGTATCCGTCGGCCAAGCAAGGTCTGACGACAGCGATGGGCATGGCGTAGGTGCGCGAGTACTTTGGATCGTGCATGAAACTCTCGCAAACAGGCAGGACAATGAGTCTCATCAAAGAGACAACGGGCAGGAGCAACTCTCTGGTGGCATTTAAACATGTGCACACATTCACCAGCATGAGACAAATGCCTAGTGCCACACATCATACAACCGAAGGCATCAGAGGGAGCACAGGTCTGAACTTGGAGAGGCAAAGCTTCAACCCATCCGTACTGAAGCAGGGTCTCACCGGTCTGACGATGGAAGGAGAGAGCAAGCTGATGATTAGATCGTTGACCGATAGCATGAGCAGTGGCTCTCTTAATCAACTTCTTCCAATATCCTCCATGAAAGACCAAAACATCCTTCCAGGCCGCATAATGTTGAGATGGATCACCCAAGGCCACAGTGTTGTGGAGTTGTGCCCAAAGCCATTGGAAATCTGCCTTCAACAAATCAGTCCATGTAGTGTCTTCACGCAGCAAGCCCCAATGTGCTGCAGCACCACAGTTATGCAGAGTACCAAAATAGCGCAATCGGCATCCACGCAACAACTCATCTGGCAGAGGGAGTCCAACAGCAGTGAGAAGCTCAAGATCAGTGGAATGAGAATCATGTGGAAGCTTCAAAAGACGGCGATACAAGCGCATGACCCCACTGTAAAACTGGTCTTTGACTTTCTGAGAACTCAGGGTCCAGGACTCCAAACCGTAAACAAGTTTGCTGAGAATCAAGGATCCGAAAATCTCTCTGCGCTTATCCCAGGCAATGCGGGGATTGTGATACAATAGTCTGCGGTGTGTGGTAAAGGCCTGATGAGCAATTGCTAATCGACGCGTGACTTCAACTCGATCAACATCCCGATGATGCAACAGGCTTCCAAGATGAAGGTATCGACTAACTACAGAAACAGCATAGACCTGGTGTTCTCCAATGACCTTTAAAGGACATGCATCAGAGAAATACTTGCGACGGTAGGATCTCGCTTCAGCTCCACGGAAAGTGAACATCACTTCGGTCTTGCCTTTACAGAGATTTGGCTGCATATGAAGATCCTGACAAAGATCTAAAAGGAGACTCAAAGCAAAACTGGTCTTCCGTTCCAGGGCAAGGTTGCTATCAGCTGCAAGGCAGACATTGAGATCATCCATCCAGGTGGGTCCTAGATAAGGCACTCTCATCACATCAGATTCGGAAGAATCTGGACTGGTAAACAAGTCAGGAAAGTCGTGGACTGGAATCATTTCCAAAACATCATGTTCAATAAGGAGCTGCTCATATCGATGTAAAAGCTTGGCCCAGAGCAGTCCAAAGACGACATCAGCATAGCTGTCGCCAGGTCGGGATCCAATGGTGGTCCGTACCAAGGGGCCATCAGGGCCGATGCGAAACCAAGTGTCGGAGTGCAACGCCTGCAGAAATCGTTGCACAAAAGGTGATGCACCTGCCTGTTGGATGGCAGAAGGCTGGGCAAGCTGAGCATGGAATTGATGGAGAGTGTCCTCGGCAAAGCCTAATCTGGAAGCAATGGTGGCAATGTCTTCGTCACTCAAACAGCCACCGAGAGCGAAGGGCCGGACGATCCTGTAAAACGCCTCTGTGAGGTCCAAAAAGATGAGAGAAGTTGGTCTATGAAGGCGCTTCTGCCATCTCATGAAAGCCCGCGACAAATGTAACGGGATACCTACGGGCATGTGTGGTCTGCCCCCCAATTGCTGGGCCTGCATATATGCTGTGTAGAGGGAGTGGTGCCTTTGCCTCAGCGCTCGATGGATCGTTTTTCCGATGTGGCTGGAGACAAGGAGGGATCGATGCGTCTGGCAGTCCCTAGCATCGCCTCTGTGCTTCCAGGCAACCGCGAGGCGGCCTCCTTTATGTTCCATTGCTTCCTGACCGAACAAGAAGGCTTTCAGGAGCATGGGATAAGTAATTCTTGCCAGATCAACCGCCTTATAACGGCATATCTCAGGCGGAATAGAATCCTCACCCACGGCTTTGCCGACCGCAACCCGGCGAAATGCCGCTTCTAATTCGACCAAGCTGGGCACTTCCGACAACGACAATTGGAAAGGACCAGTAGCTCGAAATCGTGCCAAGTTGTCCAACCACATGCGACGATAATCTTGACTGGAAAGTGGTGTACCTCCCTCCATACGACCAAAGAATTCCGTCCACCGGGCAGTGGCTTCATCTGGAGTGGTGCAAATGCTACCATCACCTTTGCGCACAGAAGGTAGGCCGGCCTTCTTTTGTTTTTTCGGATTGGAAGATCCCAGGAAGGGTTTCAACAAATGAAGAAGCTCCCCAGCGGATGTCTTGTCAGTCGTAGTGTCTAATTCACTCTGAAGATGCAATTGCTTACACTGTTGCAGCTCTCTCTTCAGATGTCGAGCTGTGACAATATATCGGCAAGTCAAGGACACAAACGAACAAGTGATAGACACAGTATGAGCTGCATGGGAGGCAAGAACAACATCAACAGGCTCAGAAGGACTGCCAGACTGACGATGACTCCAGACCCAAAAGGCAAGGCGCAAATGGTCTTGTCGCTGGTTCCAACGTGCTTGTCGGAGACGTCGTTGCAGCTGCAATTTGGTCTGTCTCAGACTCCAAACAGAATCACTAATAAACGGTTTTTTCTGAGAGGCACGAGATGGAGGGCATGCTGCATGCAGGCTGTGAAGAATATCATGATTGAATGCACGAACTTGGCTCTCAATGTCGGCAGTCCAATCCGCAGCCTGAATAGTTTGCAATTGGAGACAATCACGGTGGGCACGGATGCTATGTCGGTTGAATTTCATCTGACTTGGCTTAGAACGGTCAGGAGGATGATGGGATGTCGACCATTGCAATTGCAAACCTACAGCCCGATGATCATCAAGACAAGTGCCAGGTTCGAGAGAATCCAAAACAGCCGAATACACGCAACGTGTGAGCTGTTCCTGCGGTATTGCAACATAATCAATCCGATGGAACGACAGGCCATCAACAGCAGTCCATGTGTGGTGCAAGCCAGCGTGGATGTCACAAGTACATGGCAGGCAAAGGGCATTGTCACTCAAGAACTGGATCATGAAATCAGTATTCGCAGAACTGGCATCATCATGTGAAAAAACAATGGGCTCACACATTGGGCCGGTTTTGGCATTGGCGTCCATAAGGACATACAATGGATGCGCAGAACAAAAACGCGAGACAAGCTCTTGAGTGTCACTCCACCAATCCCTACGTTCATGCAAAGCTCTGCCACTTTGGGGACCATGCAAAACCAAGAAAAAGCAATGAAAGGACGGATGTGCTAAGCGAGCAAGCAGGCGGCGTGGGTCTGCATGGAGAACTTGGACATGGTTTTTGCGAATGCAGACAGCAGTATTCCCACAATGGCCAAAAGGTTGTTTCAGGCTGAGCCAGAGTTCGACCCCATGATGGCCTTTGTCACTGCCGCTGGATAAACGGAGAACATCATCAACAGTAGACATACCTGCCGGACTACGTGTTTCTTGAAGGCCAAGGACATTGAAGCAATGAGTATGAAACTGTTCACGCAAGTACTGTAACTTGCCTCCAAAACCGTCTGGTCCTGTGAACAGCGATCCAACATTGAGTGTCGCAAGGCTCAAAGAAAACTGCACTGGGCAATTCTGGCTGCGTATCGGTGAACTGAACGTATCCGGACAGGCAACAGGCGGCAACTGAGGCGGACAAACATCAAAACCAGTTCTGGTAGCAACTGGTAGTCCGGCTGTACGGTCAAACAGCATCCAGAGGTACGGGAGAAATTGACAAAACTGAGGCATGTGAACCTTCTGATGTGTCAGCCGATGCCCTGTGGCTGCTTCAGTCTTAGCAAGATAATCTGCAAATTCATTCCAGACATCACCCGCATGGCCTCGTACGTGCTCAACAGCAAAACAGTCTGCCGGCAAAGCAGCTTGCAGCGCTTGCATAATGCACCTCAAGTGCTTGTATGTGGGATGAGCGTCACAACTGCCCGCAAGGCCAATGGATTGGGTCGCAGATGTGACTGAATCAGAACGAAATACAGTTGGGGTGTCCAAATTGATTGAGAGGCGCCACAAGGCAGACCAAAATAAGGCCTCACGTTCAGAAAACTCTGAGCCAATTTGATCGGTACCAATAAAGTGTGACAAGTCAACTTCATATGTGACAGTTTGAGCATGCCACCCCAGCAGGACTGTAGTGGATTCACCACCAGTGGCCGAGTATCGTTCTCCTAAGACCACATATGCCCAGGAATCCGGGACATCATGCTCTTGAACCCAAAGAGGCGGTCGCCTGCGATTGGAGGCCTTGGAGCTGCCATCAGTATAAATCACAAAGCGGTCAAAACTGCTAAGGTCATGTCGCTGGCCTTCGAATGGATCAGGGACAGGCAATCGAGCACGAACAATAGCCGGCAGTTCAAGATGAGAGTGTGTGTGTATATATATATATATATAATGAAAAATTAATGAAATATCTGAAATCAACATGTATTATATCCACTACACATATTTCGAATTCGGGGATTGAAGTCAGGATAGTCATTTGGATAACCGGGGTTTTCAAACTCCCGATTTAGCAGGGTCTATGTTAGTTGGGGGGGTGGTAAGTCAGGTTTGAGTAAGAATCTTTAATTAAGATTCTTGGGTTTTTTTCCATAGATTTGGACCAACCCTCCAGTAACTTAATGGAATATGTACATTTCCATTATTATTGTCTGTATACATGTTTTTTTTTCCAGGTAAAACCGGGATTTCCCAGCCAGCGTCTGGATAGGCAGCTGGATATGTATTCATGTCTATCCGGGCTATGCCGAGCCACAATCATGGCCAATAGCCATAGTTATAGAGACTATATTCACATGCCCATGGCCCATGCTTACACTTGAACATAGCTTATAGTATGTCATCGTCATAGCCAAAGAAATAGAACAGGAAATCCCCATCAAGAAATAATTAAGATTCACTTTTCTACATCTATATTTGGACATTACTATATATTAACTTTTTATAGCAACAGGATGCCTTAAGGGCTAAAGGTATGCGAAAGGTGTAAGCACCCATCCATGGCAACCACGCCTTTAGTGGTAGCTTCATCTTTGAGCACCTGACGAAGCTGCATTGCTAAGGGAGGGACCTGAATTTACCCACATGTGAAACACCTATCATTGGCAGAAATACGGAAACACATGTAAATCATGGAAAAACAATGGCATAGACAACAAATTATACATATATGTGCATATATATAAGTTGAGTTTATATACATTTATATGCTATATTGTATCTTAGAACATTGTGCAATCACCGTTCGAGATCCAAGAAATGCGACAGCAGTCTCCAAAATTGACAGGCAGAATCACAATCCGTCACGTGATGTGTCTCAAAAGGGGGAATGTTTCAACACGGCCATGTTGCATAGTTGGCTCATGGTTTACAAATGTTTCTGAAAAAAAAACTTTAAAGTAACCCAAAAAATTAAATCCAAGGTTGACCTAGAAATAGCAATGATGATGAACATCATGGGATGTGGGTTTTGAATTCTTCTGACAACCTGAATCGAACTGGTAAATTTATCTAAACGCATCCGGCCAAATGATTCAAAACCAAAGCAGAGTTCTCAACCTGGGATCTGAACCTGCCCTGTGGAGTCCTGAAACTGCACTTCTGCAATATGCTTGTCACTGAACTTGAACTTACCTTACCTAGACCTATATTATCTCAAAATCTCAAAATAGTTCAAACACGATCCTTTACGAAACAATCCTCAACAGGCAACTTCGCAACGTTAACAGATTCGCAACGTGGTCTACCACCGGGCCAGGCCGCGCCGGCCTCCAACCACCGGGTCGTCCAGGACTTTCGTTGAGGCATTCCGATAATGTCCGCCGTGTGGTCCAAACACCACTGCATCAACTCCTGGATTCGGATCCCAGAAGAAAAGATGGCAGTGCGCAGTGCGTGTTTTTTTTACATCCTGTAATTTATCACCATTTGCTACCAGTGCGTGGCTTAAAGGAAAGAAACACACACTTTTTTGGGGGGGGTATACATTTAAAAATATAATTACAGTATTTTTTGTTATATATTATATGTGTGTATAGACATCTTATGCAATTGCGCCGCGTATGTATATATGTTTGGGTGCTGGGGGGGATTATTTGGGGCGTAAAAATCGCCATGGTTTCAACCATCCAATTCCTGACTTGGTGGTGGGAACGGGCTGAAGTGATAAAATTCATGACGAAGCTCTTGATATTTACAAAGTGGACATCATAACCAAGATGTGGCCAAAAAAAAATGATATTATATGATCATATATATGTAACCAATACGTGACCATCAATCGCCAAATTTGGCGGTGTTGAATTCTGATCCATCCGCGAACAGGATCAAATATTGTAGCCGAAGCAACAAATAAAAGCAACGGTGATCTTGAAAATGCGTGTCATGAGCGATGCAACCTGTTTTGATCTGAAACAAGGTCTCACCACCAAAAATCCCTACACGTGGTCACAGAATGCTTTACCCAAAGGTCCTGCTGATCCTTGGGTAAAGGGCTGTACTCCATCCCCATGCTACCCACCAGAAAGGTATCAAAGTCACTCACGACCTCAGAATCCAGCATGAGGCAATGCAATGGAGCCAAGGAAATCTGTGCATGTCACAGGATGTCACTTCTTCTACTATCATGTGCTTGGGAAGCTCTATTCGTAGCTCCGACTAGCTCTATTCAATTAGGGAATATGGATCCCTCCAGCTTACTTCCCTCCATTCACCACTGGATAGTTTAAAACTTCGTCAAGGCCAACCACTGGATAGTTTTGCATTTAGTAACTTAGTACATGGGATAGAAATGATACAAAATGACACAAACTGACACAAACTTCTCAGTCGCGTTGGCAGCCTTGAGATCTCCTACATCTTTGACGCCCATTCACTCGGCCAAGGAACTGGAAGAACGTGGGCTTCAGCATAGGCCACCAAGAGGCCCAAAGGATTCATGGGATCTGCCAGGTCATACTGATACAACACCACCTCCTGAGGCTGTTTTTGGATGGGAAAATCCTCACCGGAAACATCCGGAAACCATGGATTTTCCCATGAAAAATGGTGGATTTCCAGTGAAGATCTTCCATGGTTTTCCCCTAAACCAATCCCTAGAACTAATTCAGGTTGATGGATTTCAGAAGGGTTGTTACATGTTGTTACGAGGGGGACGTTTTCGTTGCATTACATATAGAATTAAATAGAATTGTATACCATCACACAACGTTCAACCAAAACATAGCGTGGATTTAAGAGGTAGGGTCATGGTAGTTCTTAGCTTTGCCGGCTCCAATCATGCGATTCTGGCATGCGGAGAATATGAAACCCAAATAACGACATGTTCCCTGGGTCTTCATGACAATGCTCTCCTCTTCTTATTACTACCCCCCAATTGATAAAAATGTCTCATTAGTGGAGCCCTTATGAACACACAGAGCCGGCGCGCTTTAGGCTGTAGATGCCCCGGGAAGTGCGTTTATCTCATTGCATTGGTTTGAGCGAAAATCCGTACCGGAAAGCCCCCAAAAAAATCATGGTCATAGTTGGTTTCCCGTTTTTTTAACACTGGAAAATCATGACACGTGCTGCAGCAAACAGCATGTAACCAGCTACATATGGACATCAGCAGAAAAACTGTGGACATGTCCTAGTCAACACGTTCATGATTTCCCCTTCCCCGTGGAAGAGCAGCAGTTTCAATCAAGCTGCAGGGGTTGAAGACCCCCTGGTGGAATGCAAATTCATGTCCTCAGCGCCATGCAGGCCAAGGCTAGGCTAGGGCAGACATGCCTATTCCAGTAAAGCAATTCGCAGTTTGCTATGGGGCAACCACCATGTTAGGCAAATCGTTGAACTAAATGTGCCATGGCTTCTCCAAAGCTATTTTGCTTTACATTCGAAAGTTGGTGGTTTGGGAGTGGTGCTGGGGGGAATCCTGAGATCTATCCGGAAGGGATCGCCCAACATGGCAGTCTCCATTGCAAACAGCCTATGATTTCCTTATCTGAAGACACACCCACATACTGTTTTTAGCCCTCTCACATTTATGACTGTGAAACCACCATTTTCCAGTTGTGCTTGTGATATCCCCATTTTTGAGGGAGAAACAACATGTCCTAATCATGAATCACGGTTTACTTTGATTTTGCCGGTCAAACTCAGGTTTTTCTGGCTGAATTACTGATTGTCTTATCTGGACATAGCTGAAATAAAGCCAGATGATTCCCCGAATCCAAACCATCATTCCAGCGACGTCACAGTGAGGTCATGATCAAATTCATCCAGATTGAGGCCATATGTTAAGTCCATCAAGTTGCTAGTAAATCATATGTGTATATATAAATATATACCCCTGGTATCCCCATGAGAATTACCCTCTGGTAAACTAACATGGCTACTAAAAAATGGTTATTTGCAGATGATTTACCTATTAAAATTGGCAGCTTTCCTATAGATATACATATGTTAGTTTACCAAAGGGTATCTCCATTTTTTAATGATTTCATCCCATTCACCCGCCGCAAAAAAATGCCCAGAACTCACAGCACAGAAGTTTAGCCGACATGGTGCCATGAAGGCCGGCTCAGATTGGCGCCCGGTCTCCCAACCTCAACACAAACAAACCCTTTGGGTTTAGAGGCATTAGAACTGATATGGCTATAAGTCAAAACCCTGGTACCTAGTGAACATCAAAATAGCTGGTAAATGGATGTTCATCCCATTAAAATGGATAATGATAGGTTTTGACTCATCCCCATATATCTGTTGTTTCCGCTTAGAATCTGTGGATATTTTTGGATATATGTTGTTTTTGCCATTTTTTCCAAATGCTATGAGAATATTTGAAATTTGGGATTAATTTGGAGGACATGGTGACAAACAAACATCAGGAAACGGTGTGCACCCTGGAGCGCATGCAGTCCAAGGCGTGTTTGTTCTTGTGACAGTCTTTCACCGTGACGCACTTAATGTTTCCCTAATAATATCGGACTTACATGCAAGTTATGCTAAATCATGGTCCCGCTAAAGTGCGATCGAGAAGATCACACAGCCGCCTGGGGACACCAATTCCATGCATCTCTTAAGAAATATGGATACACCTGGCATTCCTCACAGCACTTCTCATGCTTGCATCTTAATACGAAATAACTGGGCGAAAGCCGATAGATCTCGATAAAGACTGTAAAGCTGCTGCCACCAGTAAAACTCAATAAAGCCTGAACAATCGGAAACATGGCCACGTTCATCCACTTTCCAAAGGAAAATCCAGGTTTGTCTGAGAATATAGGGCACCCTAAAATTGTAGTGTATCATCTGCTTCCCATATATTATATATATATATATATATATGTATATGAAATAGCAATTTTTGGGGTATTGGGGTATACCTTGGCATACCCTATTTCCAAACACACCTCATCATTGCATCATCCTTCCTCCAAGTCCTGCCCCGCCAAGGCAGGGCCCCAAGCCAACCATCGGTGATAGCTCGGGTCTCATGATGTACGCCTCCTTCATCAGAGGCTCAGGAACCTCAAGCTGTGAGCCCCAACCTGAACCTGTGAGCCGTTGCTCCCAGCTAACCTCTGGATTCATAGTTTGGGGATATTATGAACAAATGGAATATTTTTTTGGGCGTTGATAGTATGTAATACTTAATAGTATATATTGATATTCTGACATGTGGATTGTGTCTATATCTTGGATTCTCTGATGTGAAGGATACCACAGTTGGCCGTGAAATCAGGCCTTTGCGTATCTGAGACGAAACATAATTCTGGGAGTTGTTGGCCGAAGAGCCGGTCATCATTCACTGGCTGTATCCATCCCCATACTTCAAAATAACTGGCTGGTGGGCATCCCTTTAAAAAATATGTCTTTATTGGGGATCACTATCCTATTTGTGTAGGATTTGAACGTTCAAAGAGGAAAGCAAAACATCCGATAGCACCAGTCAGGTATTGTTTGAGTTCTCGTATTTTTGCTGGTAATTCCACATCAATTATTTGGGTTTGAATCCCGATACTGTCATGTTCTTGTTGATATAGACGCCAAATCCTCCAAACAGATCCCCCGAGGGGCATCCAAGCCGAAGCTTTGCGGTTCCTGAGCTATTTGGACCCTGGAGTGCGAATGCAAAATTGGCAGAAATAAACTTACTGGTGCTTAGTAGGGAATGGGGGAATGGGATGATTGTTAATGGTTATTTTAGGTCATTCCCCCATTCCCGGCTAAGCACCAGTAAGTAAATGATACCAGCAAATCAGCAAACAACCATTTTTGGCGTCATGATCACAGTGCTTATCCATGTTTGATCCGTACTCCGTACCTTGAGGATTGGATTTGGGTGCACCGAAATTCTCGACGAATTGGTTGAATTCCGTCAATTCAAATCAGCGAGTTATTAGGGATGGGATGGGCTAAGAATGTCTACATGTCCTAAGTTAGCAATAGGTTTGCCCATCTTCCAAAGATTTAACCCCCCATCCAATGCCACCATAATTTATCAACAAGAAAACCAATAATTGATATTGCAGATGAGGTGGCTTACTAAAATGATTTTCGGGGTATGATGCATGGGATGGAAGAAGGGCAAGCCATATCTTGTAGAAACGAGTAAAATATAAATAATGTTATTACATGTTATTACGGTAAATGAAATAATATCATTCTTGAAAGTTAGACAGTGTTGCGTTCTTCATTTTTAAATTTCCATTTACTGTTAGGAAATTGTTGATTTAGTTTTTGGTATAGTTCTTTCTTCTTGCTATGATATTCTTGTCTCATTTCTTCTGTTTCTTCTTTGGATATGTTTGAATGGAAAAAATGTTTTTTTGGAAGTCTTGGAGCAGTAAATCTAGTTCTGACCCTTTTATGACTCGTCCAGTTTAAATGTTCATCCCAATGTTTTAGACAAACATGTTGACCGCAATTTTCACAATATGCGCTATTGTTTGCTCTTTCCTCTCTTTTCTTTTCATTTATTCTATCTTTGTTTTTGTCATACCCTTTTCTTTTTTGCTCTGCAAGTATCACAAGTCTTGAAACCACCAAACACATTAAGATCTTTTATTCTACGGCATTTTGAACATGGTTTTACTTCCATTATCTCTAATATATATATATATATAGTCATCATTTCTTTAAATATGTTTTTCCAAAATAGATATATAATAGAAACAATTAAAATATGTTTATTACAACAATGAAATAATACTATTTCATGTTTCTTCACTTATGTAATCCTCATCATCATTGTCCTTTCTTTCTTTGGTAATACTTCATCCAAATAATCATGTATGTCTTCTAACTCCATAAAATAAATAATGTCTTCTAACTCCATAAAATAAATATAATGACCAATCAATGCTAATTGATACTGTAGATATTCATAAGTTATGAATTTCATTAGTTTATCACCTCTATAGATGTAGCTGTAATACGGAACTTGTTGCCTTTTCCAATCGCTGGTATGTTCTTTGATTTTTTTTGTTGCCTATTGATGGTAAAATAGTCTTGTTAACATGTTGCATTCTAAAATATGACTTCATAACCTTTTTATATGTATATAATATCATCATCGTCGCTATTGTCTATAATGGCATGCATTCTTTTTATTTTAACAGTTTGTAAATCTGTGTGTTCAAACACTGGCTTATTGAATAATGTAAACAATCTAATTTGTAATTCTATTTTGCTCACACCTTCTTTTTGTGGAAGTTTTGACAATTCACGCTCATCGTCGACTAACAAATTACAATATTTACAATAGACATTATACTCACAAACCCTATTAGAAACATTGACAGGTAAGATATTATGTAAAGTTATTTTCATCTCATCCATATCTCTTTTACATCATCATCTACAATGACTTTATTTCAATAACACTTCAACTAACAATATATATATATATATATAGTAATCATTTCTTTAAATACCTTTTTTTCCAAGAAATAAGATAACAAACACTCACCTTAAACATGAATTACATTTAACACACATGGCATTCAGGACACCATTGCCCGATGTTGGACATTAACCATTCTTCATCAATGTATTCCCTTTCATTTACCTCCCTACCTGCTTTTCAAGCCTTGCTGTTTGTATCCATCTACTTTGTTCTTGAAAATTTGTTTCATTTCCTTCTTGCTGATGTCTGGTTCAATTCCATACTTGAAAAAAACATACTCTGCTAAAATCTCTTGCTCTGGTGATACTGGTATAAAACCATTGCCTACTAACATACCATCTTAGCCAGTCAAAAATGACTATATCACCATCTATTGAACATAATTGCTTACTATGCGCAGTGTAAACATTGGCATATATAAAGTTATTATAAACCTTTGAGCAAAGGCAGGATGATTTCTTGTTCTATATAGTTCTACGCCTTCACCTTCAACAAAATCCTTAAACTCATCTCCTGCTATGGCTCTCTCATCATCAGTATAAATTAGTTCTGGCTTCTTTCCCGTTTTATGTAGTGCCTCTTTAGTCCCTTCAATGACATCAGGTTGGTCTTCGGTTGCTACTTTGTAAATATCATACACTGTCTTTTTGTCTATCAGAGCAAACTGCTCCTGAACGAGAGCATCAACCTCTGCCATATGTTTAAGTTTAAAGATGTATAATGAAGATGAGATGTGTTTAATCTAACTATCGGTGCTAATGCGTTGTATTTCTGTGATGCGTGATTACTGATAATCCGAAGTGGCTTGATTTTTTGCACAGTCCGTGTGATATCTTACTATATCTCATGAAAGTGCTGTCCTCTGCGAAGAGATCTATGATTAACAAACACCTGAATAATTTAGACATCTTCATTTTCTTCTGATACTCTATGAGCTTGTGCTCTGTATCTATGATGCGTGCCACTGCTTCAGGGTTGTATTCATCATATAGGTACTATTTTTTGCTATCTACTATCTACTTTCATTTTTGTTCAATGTACTTAATCACTTCTTTGTAAGCTTCATCAATATGAGCTGTTGGTGATACGAGGTATATTCTCTCAAAGCATCCTCATTTTGTATGAGGATACCCTTACCCCCTTGCCTTGGGATGCTGAAACAATGATACTCCTAAAGACAACTTTTCAGCTTGAGGATATTTGGTGATTACTTGAATTCATATTGTTTTACATTGATTGACTCATTTCTTTTTGTTATTGGTATTCAGAAACTAGACATAAAGTTTTATTAAATATAGTATTGATGTGGAACTTCATTATCGCAGAAATGAACCAATTAAAGAAGCATTTCAATTCCCATAATAGGTTAATTAGTTTGAGAATACATTGCGCACGCCTCCTATGCAAAATCGATTTAAAATGTGTGGTTGAATCATTTTTGTTTATCCCCGGGACAAAATTCAAGGTATCAACAACTTTCAAAATGCCATTCTATCCAAGTTGAATGAAATAAGTGAACACTTCAAAGTTGAAAAGGAGGAGGCGGAAAAAAAGAAACTTGACGAAATCTTGGAAAAAAGGACGTGGGCCGTCGGAAATTTTGAAGAGAGACACAAACAGTACTTCAATTTGGTCAAGTCTGGCAAAATATAATCACCAGTCCAAAACAACATTGGACTACTACTGTACTATATTTGTAACTCAGAAACTGGCGAATATACTACATTTTTTCGCCAAAATGATTTGAAAAAAAATATGACTTTGTTATAAAATCAGTACTGCACCCTGCCACTACCTGCCATACAAAATTCATTCTTCATCTTCATCTCCATCATCATCAACTTTTGAAATGGTTTTGAATAAACCTCACCCAACCCCCCAAAATCGTCATCACTGGATACTCTCAATACATCTTAATAAGTACTAGCTGAATATCCAGTAAGCCTACTTTTGTATGTACATAAAAATGCTACTCCTAAATCCCTTCCACCAGTTCCCCGCAGTGCCCGACGCGTGATGAGCTCACCTTCTCACAAACAGGACACACAAAGGGGTAGGGATACACTACAATATATAATCATACATGAAAACACTAGTGGGATAATATTACTTTTACCGTATATAAATATATCCCCAAGTGATTGGTTGGAAACCCCATAAAAATGAACCCTTCTCCACTTAAGAGCTTCAAAGGTCGTCTGTCCCCCCAAAAATAGTTGCTATGTTCCCCAAATTCTCCCCCTTGTCATCCTACATAACAGTGGCCAAAAACATTCTTCCTTGTATCCTTGGTTGAGCCTTCGGATAGAAACCATCAGCCATGTCTAAACCTGGCGCAGGAGGCGCAGTTTGTCCGCAATCTAGTTGCAATGAGTTCCAAAAGCCAGGTTCGGACCCAAGGTAAAGAATGTATGCAATGCACCAAACAGGAAGTGCGATATAACAGTAAATGCCAGGAGCGCAACAGTATCCTCAAGTCCGGATTTGAAGGCTGGGAAATGAACGGAGGACAAGTCAGTGACAAGTCCAACATCACAGAGGACAATGGGGCCAGTCTTCGCAGTCTTGATGCGTTTCAACAAGATCTGCTTGATGGAAACAAGACAAACAAATGCCACAAGGCCGTTGGCTGGTGATGGCTGGCGATTCATTTACATGGCTGACCTTCCACTAGATTTCACAGGGCAAAGGATGCCAAAGGCAAGGGTGAGATGCCAACACACGTTGTTTGTAGAGTAAGGGTGTATTTGGTGTCAACATTACCGTGAACATGACTGTGAGACTGTCAAGATAGGGTCAAAGTCCCAGAAAATGACAGGGGAAGCCGACTTGAGTGCAGACGACCCGTGCTTCGTGTTCTAAGTCATGTTCAAAGTCATGAGCGCATTAAGTGTCCACTCCTTCGGTCCAACGAGTCCCACATTTTGCGAAGTCGGCATTGGATCGGCACGGTGAGCCACAGCACCACAGTTTTTGTGCTGTCGGAAACTCATTCCTTGAATTGGCTGCAGTCGTCCTCAGTATCACATCCGCAGACCTTCTTGTTGAAGGTCAACTTGCTGGTGATCAAATTAAAGTGCTTCGCAAAATCTTCGAAGTCACCTAGCATCCCACCAAAGGCCGTGGGAAATTCCGTGGGTTCGCGAACACATTTCGACATGAATGCATCTTCATAGCCCATGCTCTTATGCCCAGGCATGGTGCGTTCCCAAGGTGTTTTCTTAGCTGGTTCTTGCTTCCAGAGCCCATTCTTCCACTTACCTGTCCGTGCCAACTTGCATAGTTCACCCTTACAAATCGCGTTCGCCCGCTCAGCCCATTCGTTCCAGAACTCGGTGCCATTCTTGGCTTCGCAGAACTGGGGGGTACCTTTCTTTGGCCCCACAGCGCACACGGGCCCCAATGTTGAAGGGATACCGCCCACCAAGTAGGGGGCCACAAATGAAGGCTTTCCTTTCATAAAGAAGTAAGTTTTCTCGCCGTCTGAAGTGTAAAAACGTTTGCCCTCGACAACAATCAGTTTTGCCGAAAGCCCAGGGAAACCAGTGCTCATCTCGACCAAGTCCAACTCTGTTCGGCTTTCCTTCCTGCAGGGGCAAGCTGTGGAACTGCTACACCGCGTGCACACAGAGAAATTTCCTAGCTGCCCAAGGCAAAAACTATAGTGTTTGACACTGAGGAAAACAGCAAGCCACATCAAAAATGATCCGTGTTGAACATTGTTGAACTAGTCTACAGCTGGGGTTCAAGGCTTAAAGGTGTCGGACCTGCCTCTCAGAACAGTCCACCGGCTCGTCCCGCTGCCACTGGTGCCACTCCGGGTCAACTGCATCACGGCTGGAGCGAACGGCCCCAACAGCCGCAAGGCTCAACATGAGCGAGATGGACATGGCCATGGTAGCCATGGTCGCTAACAAACGAATCGGAGAACAAATGGATTCTACAATCTACAAGTACCTGCACATGCTCTTGAGACACTCGAGCCCGTGTCGTGCGTTTTCAAAACTTGGGCAAGGCCGGCAAGGGCTTGATTCCCCCAAAATGTCCATCGAATCCTTCCCATGAAACAAAACCAAGACTCAACTCAATATTTCTTTGAAAGTGGGGAGCTGGCTATACACACCAGATCACACCAGCGTCATCTTCAAGGATGCAAACGAACAGGCGCAAGGCAATTGACTGTTGCCAAGATCTCAGTGTCAAACATGTCAAACAGGCAGGGCGCGCAATCTTGCCGTGGTCTCGAGGTCGATGTCAATATGGATATTTCTCAATGGCTGGGGGCCATAAAGGGGTACCCCGAATCAAACTGGGGCCCTTTTCTTAGATCCTCCGACATAGGTCACCATTCCATTGTCTGTCGATCAGTGGATGTGCTCATATCACTGTAGATACCCTGACAAACATGGACTCTAGCTGGTTAGTATACAGATATAATTAACATTAGGTATCCCATTCATATCAGATATAATTTCAAATATAAAGTGTCAAGCAATCCAATCATCCAGTCGCTTTCTACCTCCGAAGTATGGACTTCACCTCACCATCCCCAGCAGCCGCCAGCATCTCAAGGCTCGTAATCCGCGATGATTTTGATGGTTGGATCATCGATCTTCAGGGACGCCTGCAGGGGGTTGGAAGGAGCCCATCATTGTTGTCCCATGTCCCCATCTGATTGTTGGTAGGCGGAGGTCTTCGTCAACTGTTCGCATGAATCTATATACCCTCTGGTTATTTAAGATAGCCATGGAAAATCCCCTAATACATGGAGGTTTGAATGGGAACATCATCCAAAATTAGCCCTTTTCCATGGCTATGTTAAATTTCCAGAGGATATTATGTTATAATATGTTATATACACTTTCTCATGGACTTCCGATGATTTCTGAGTCATGTATATGGGCAAACAAATGCCCCCGAAAGTGGCCAAATTTAACCAACTCATCATGACTTGATAATCCAGCCGGTGATGGGAATAGTGGCTCTGACCTCTCTGAAATGGAGAGGAAAAGAATGGACCATGTTAATATATGTTGTTTATATTGATGTCTTAATGTAATATCTCAATATCGTCGATATAATGTGTATATATGATGTATTGTAGATAATTTTTGGGAGGTCATTGCCCAATTGTTGTTTGAACATTTCTCCACCCAACAACCCGCTTCGGGCGGCCCGAAAAACCAGTCCTCCTTCAGAACTTTGTCCAAGGATTTCTCGGCCTGTTCTCGCGCAAGCCGATTCCTGTGGCGATCGTGGCGCAATTCATGCTCATGAAAATTCTACACTATTACTACATCAGCTGTTTAGTTGTGAATATCCGTTTATATCCGTTAAAGTGATGTATCTTGACAATACGATTCGATCCCAAACGAATTTCCGGAAAGGCAACATGCCAACCATAGATCTGGTTCCTGGTCCGCATCATCCGACCCAACAGAGCAGATGCCTTGAAAGACGTCCAAACGAGTCCAAAGCATCGGTGAAGTGCTGTGATTTGAGGGTTTCTGGAAGTTCAAGCCACATTATTCATCCCCGTTCCGTGGTCATCCGTTGCCTCCGCTGACAGTGAACTCACCCCTTGCTGTGACGATTCGGCTCCTAAAAAAGATCTTGGTCCTCGCATCCTTAGGAGCGTCCTGGCTGGGTACCGGATACCCGGAGAAAAAAACAAAACTGATTGGCAGAAAATCGACATTTGCAGCAAAAGAAAGCAGAGGTTGAAATATGTCAGGTGGATTAATACTGAGTATCTTTCAGTATCTCTCTCCTTGATTGGTACAAATCTCAATTGGAAAAAAAAAAAACAGTGAAGTATTCACCCAGGGAATCCAGGGTTTACACAGAAATCAACTTCCGATCATCCCAATATGGGCCCTTCTTTAGACGCTTGGTCGACTAGTTGGGGTTTGGAGCATTTGCCATCACCATCTGGATAATTTTTTCCAAGACTGCAGGGGATCATGCAGCTTATAGGATTATCAGCCAGTGTCACCAATACATGGATTGAGTGCTAGACTTCAAGTGGATCAAGGAAATGTACAGCTCATGTGGCAGGATAATACCAACAGATTAGAGCAAACATTGCCAAATGCTTACAGTGACACTCAGTGTTGCCCGTGAATATATAAAACAAAACTTCTTGCTGAAGTCCATTTTGTCTTGACTCCTTGCCATATTACACACTGGCATGCCCCCCCCTGGCGAAAACCAACATGTGGAAGGCAGTGGAATCGGATTTTTAGGATTCTTTTCCTTTCACAACTTGATAGAACTTGTATGACATTGTTGGACCCGCTTTGTGTTTCCAATGCGAAAACTTTTTGCATCGACACAATCGCGGCTGCATGGCGGGCGCCTCCACATCGTTCTTGTGCTTGTTGTCACCTCCATGGGCTGGGGGCGTTGTTTAAATCAACATCTGCAAGCCTTGCTGGTATACCCTCCAGTAAACTAACATAGCTATTGAAAATGGTGATTTTCCATAGTTATGTTAGTTTACCAGAGGGTAGTTTCAAGCCATCCTTCCAAGAAATTCTACCCAACTGCTCAGCATTTTCCGGATGGAAAAAGATCGACACACTTTTCCCAAGAACAAATAAGTATCAAGCACTCCTTAGGACTTCTCTTCCGCAACCTCCCTTCTTATCAAATATGCTCATTTTGACTAGCCATTAATTACCATTGTTATAACCATTACTATAGCTATTATTAACCATATCCAAACATTTCTAACCATTGATCACCATGGATCTTCCAAGGACTTCCTCTTGGATTTTGCCCAAGCGACTGATCTGGATGAATGGAACGAAGCCAGAGAGTCGGTTCTTCTTTGCCGACCTTACGTGGAAATGGGGGCTGGCAGGGTGGAATATCTGGGGCTGAGGGAATCGATGAACATGGAGTTGGAGATAGAATAATCTCATGTAATCCCCAAATATGGGAATGACATGGAATGACATGGAATGACAATTCATGACAATTCCCTTTTGAAAGCACCTTTTGCCAATGTTTGAAAGGGCAGCTCGCCGTATTCCGAATGAGTCCTAGACCTGGTCATTCCTGAGGTCCCGAATGAGCTGTTCACCATTCAACTGTTCTTTTCTGATTGGTGGATGGGCTATCCCAACCCCAAATCCCTTACACACAGCAATGTCATTGTGGCTTCTCATCCCAAATAAGATCTTATCCAGACCCCCTCCGGTAACATAGCATTGGAAAATCCATCCTTTATAGTTGATTTTCTCATTAAAACCTCCATTTAATCTATAGGATATTTGCAATTGATATGTTTGATGATACCGGAGCGTAAAAAATGAGGTTGTTTATTATACAACAAATTAACACATTACTAAATTGATTTGTTTGATGACACCATACACATTTAATCTATAGGAGATTGAACATGATTCAAACCACCGGTTTTCTGCTTCGTTTGGCTCCCTTGAGGCTCCGGACTTTCCTTTCACATTCAGGCCCTTGCCTACCCCGACCTGGCGGCGTTTGTACCTACAGTAGTGTTGGTATAAAGCAATGTCATAAACCACCCATATTTTCATACTACCCATAAAAAATTGTAAATTTGGGGGTGGTGGATCCTATTTTCCTTACCAACATGGATCCTATTTTCCTTCCAAACATTCATAGTACCTAAATCATCACCCTATATCAACCATCCGCCCACGCTGCCTTTCCATACATCTTGCGGATGGAATCCGAGCTGCATGGGCGATACACCGCAAACCACCTAGCGAAAAACTGCGACGAATTCATGGTGAAAGGATGGCAAATTGATGGGTAAAAGGCGGAATCATTGCTGAATCTTCAACTGATCCGGACAAAAATCAGAAATTTGATACAAATCTGTTCCGAAATCCTTGCAATTTGATCAAAATTGTAGGTCTTGCCCCAAATTGTAAGCTTGACTGGGCGTTTTTGTTGGGAACACCTTGCAAAATCTGTTTCTGCGACAGCGGTTGGGGTGGAGATCCTTGAAGGAAGTTGATTTTTGACCTTAGACGTTAGTCACTTCATCTAGCTTGCAGCGCAGCATCATCAATTTTGCCACAAACATCTCGAAAAGCTGTGCCACATAGGCCAGGTCTAGTCGGAAAGTGCCCACTTGCTTCAACAGCGATTGTTTCTTCATCTGGTGTAATGAAGAAGCCCGCTCAAACCAAGTCCGTCAAAATTTTTGAATCACTGCCAAAAAAAGGTTGTATCCCCAAGGTGCACGATGGAACTCACGTGCAGGATCACTGATATACCAATATGATCTATATAAAAATACATAAAATATCATAAAATGTATACAAATCGCGAGTGAAGCTTGCCATGAGCCATCATGAAACCATCGATGTTCATAGGTTTTCACTATAGAAATTCATGATCCAAGCCATCTCCAAGCTGGTCGCACCAGGTCCCCAAAAGTGGATCCCCCCTGCGACCTGGTTGGGTTAAAAGGATTCGGCTCCTCTCCTCCAAGGCTGCCCCTGGGCCCTCGCGTATCCTCAGCGGTCGTGGGTGGGGGCCTGCTGGGGGCAACAACGGGGTGCCAATAGGGGGTCCCTCCAAATTCTGGCAGCCAAAAGTGGTATTTGGATGATTTTTGATATATTTCTTATGATTTATAGGTATTTGAAGTTTAGATCAACAATCTTGGGACCCCAAGAGGAAAAAACAACAATTCGGTTTGGAGCACCGTGAGTTCACCTTCAGACTGGAGCCAGCCTTCTCAGAACCTCTCCGAAGCACTAGTCTTAGATGGCCCCTAAGCTTGGTTGACTGGGTACTAACCAAGGGCAAATTCACTTCATCAAACAGCGGCAAACCCCATTGACAAGTTGACAAGTCCATTTGCAAACAGGTTTTGCAAACAATTTATTTCTGGTTGATATATTTCGGGATGGTTTATGGCATTTTTTGATCACATGAAGGGATTTCCCATTACGAAAAGGCGTGCAGCGACCCCAGCGATCTCAGCCTTTCTCCCCGCCGTCGCTGTCGTGCCATGGGCCACTCCTTTGGGCTCACTCAGTTGGGAGCTCCCACTCGTCCTCATCAATGGCCTGGAAGTGGAAGAAGTTGAGCGCTAGCACCATCAAAATCCCAACCATATGAAACAAAAAGTGTGTTTTTTTACCAAAGTTTACTCAACATTTAGATATATGAGGGTGATTGTGGGTGGTACTATCCCCAAACATTCCCAAACTATTGATAAATCAAATACATCATGATATATCATGATACGAGTATATATAATCATATATAATCTATACCATAATCATATAGAATCATATATGAAACTCATATAGGTTCCCCATTTATAGACGGTTGTTTCCTATTAAAGCCCCAGGATTTTGAATATCCGTTCATCATCCACATTCATTGGAACCAGATCCCTCATAGACACCACTGGGCCAACTTCCCACCTGCTGCAGGGCGCCAGGTTTCTGGCCATCCACGGTGCAACCCACCGCGAAGCAGGTGCCCAAGATCTCCTTGGCCGTGCCCTTGAACTCCTGGTGCTGAAGCGTGGTTTCTGGGATTGGTGGGATCTTGCAAGGATCCAATAAAAACGATGGGGAACAGAAACAAACATGTCACACAGAGATCCTTGGGAGGCTATGACCACACAGCGACCTCCAAATGCTCTTTCTTTCAAGGGGCTAGTGATTCGGAACAATCCAAGGGTTCACATGTCACACGATTCTTGCTTCTCAATCTTGCTTTCCGTATGTCTTGGGGGATAAAACTCTTCCGTTTCCCTCTCTGCAACTCATCTGTCATTAAAAGAACAAGAGTTACTCACCTCTGGCGGCCCGTGGGGCTCGCCAAAAATCCATGGGAGAAGGGACCCAACATGGGGTTTTCGCATGATTCACATCATATCCCACATGTGTAAGACGATTGTAGCACAGCTCCGAGATCGGTGTGTGAAATGTCATACTTCGCATCCGCCTGAACATGGCTCATGGCTCATATTCACATAAGTATAATTAACCCATAGTGATCCATAGTGTTTAGATCTTAGATCGTATATGCCCTTTGTCAACCCTGCATCTACACCCCATATGTACACATATCATCACGAACTGGTCGGTGTCAGTGTTTCTTCTGTTCTTCACCAACCCTTTCCTTAATCATCCTAATTGCACCTCCAACACAGCTGTATATCAAGCCAAGCGCGCTTCAAATGCTTTTACCCTCCGTTAATCAAGCGTGGCGTGCTTGAAAATGTATTTGTGACTGACTTACCTATTGACCATAGTGATCTTCAATTATTACCAGAGGCTATCTGAATGAATGGTTTATGCGGAATATAATAGGTAATGGGAAAGCAATCAATCGTTTGCTGGCCAAAATCCAGCTTTACATAAAGCAAATCCCAGTGCAAAAAAAACACATCTGTTTCAGCCTGTGTCCAGAGTGTCAATTGATGGAAACTGAAAGAAGAATGGAAGCTGCAAACATCGCCTGGCCGAAACCTTGTGCCAACATCGCCTGATAGCATGTTCTGGTGCAAACCGCGAACTTCAAGAATTCTCCAATGTGAACCTGTCGGCTTGCTAGCACGACAAATGACCCATTGAGCCACAAAATCCGGGGGCCCAGTCAACGGACCATCCTTGGCCAAGCTCTTCTTTCTCATCTGGCGGCAAATGTCGAGGAAGACCTGGTTCTCATGGTGAGTCATGGTGAGTCAATCAATCCAGCAAGTTCTGTACATGTCTCTACCTCTCCCCAAGTGCAATCGCAAGTTTCGATCGATCTTTTGGATCTTTTTTGATCCCAACTAAAGCTTCGATTCAAACTTCATATCCAGAAAGGAGGGATGAGCGACACCTCTATTGTGACTTGGGGCATGCATTTTATAACGCAACTAATCAATGTATAAGATATCTCATCAAGATCTTGATTGCCAGACATTCTGTGGGTCCGTTGAATGAAAGCCTTGGACTTTTGATGGGGATGCGGCATACTGGGTATCACAGCAATCTTTTAAGGTATTTTCAATGCTATTCAGAAGTTCTTTCTTGCCTTTTAAAACTGCTAAACAGGTAGGGAACACAGATCGAGATCCCAACAGGGTCGCCGCTGGCGCGTCCTGTTGGCCTATGAGATCTGCAGTCAAGGCACATTCTTGGTGAGATTTCCGCTGTGCTTGATGTTCTTGGTCTTCTTACGGTCCTTATCGAAGCATTCAGAAGCCAACCCCGGCTTGGGGCAGTGAGAATCTAGCTGGTCAGTGCATGCGTATCAGCATTCACGAGGAAATATAATATTGCAGTACCCATCCAAGGCTAAGCAAGGTCTACCAAGGGGATCCAAGGGGTTGCCATTTGCTTTAGAAAACACATCAATGCCACCCTAGAAATACCTTAAACAATCCCATCCCCAGCACCATCCAACCACCAAAATCCCATCCCCTTCCGGGCCGAGACTCGCGCAAGGGCTCCTTCAGAGCCTTGATGATGAGGCTCGTGGCGTTTGGCTCCACATCCACTTTGGCTTGGCGGTTCCTGATGCCGTCAACATGCGCCAAGCCAAAGTCTTGGTGACAAAACGGGGTCCGTCATTCCATTGCTATGTTGAATTTCCAAAGGGTAAAACTTGGGCACACAAACGTTTTTCTTACGGTTGAGCAGATTCCAAGAAGAAACAACAAATATCAATGGGTTTCCTCTACCAGAGGAAGGAACTAGCTTGCTGGGGTTGCAGGTCTACATAGTTGCACAGTTTCAAATTGGGTGCCTAAACCAATCCACAAAGAACCCAAAATGGCTCTTCAATATATAAAGCATTCATATTTGGCCCAATAATTTTGAATAGATGGTTCACCATTTTTAGAAGCATTTTCGCCAGGAAACAAATGATAGTCCTCTGAAAGAAACATGAAAGCTACAGTAACAAACGTTACTGTAGAATTCCTTCAGCCCCCAACCCCCCTGGCTGAATGTATCGGATCGATTCATTGAATTTGGGGGACCAGGCGGTTAGGGGTAGTTTTTCTTGGACCCAGCGGATAAGGTTGTAGGATTTTCATGTATAGAAACCCTAAACATGGGAAAGTAAAGTCCGAATCCAAAATCATTTGCTGAATCACGTGTCAGTCTATCTGTTTGGTTCTACGTCCATTAATCCATTATATCATATATCATTGCATCCCCACTCATCTCCAATTATACTTGGAGTTGCTTAAAGAACCTCAAATAAACAAAACATATTCCCTATAGATTCCCTAAGTCGTGGATTTCCCATTAGGAAACCTGGCTTTAGCCCAGGCGTCTGAATGGTCAGCTTCACCGTGACACGGATTCCCTTCCACTGGCTGGTGCCCTTCACGATGTCATCGCCCACCTGGACAGATCACGATGGCTTCATAAGATGTCAATGGCCTTCATTATCAGACTCAACGATGTTGATTTTATATACACGCATAGACAATAAGCACATGTGTTGATCATTATAATGATAAATGAATATAAATGATGTCAATGATATTTAGTGATAATGATCATGATGATCACCACCATCACCACCATCACCACCATCACCACCATCATCACCATCATCATCATCATCATCATCACTAGTTACTACCATCATGATCAATGTCATTAGGATATCACATTATATACAATCACTATATCAACTATATCATATCATATTATTTGTTATATGACATGGTCAAGATACGTCACAAACAAAAAAAATCGCCATGAATATTGCGGAATGATAACATGCCATGATATGGTCTGAGTCTACCTGTGTCCAAAGCGAAAGTACAGGGTTTTTTGGTGCAGGCACTGGTGGTGCCTCCATGTTTTTCTTCGAACTATTTTTATAGGGACCAGGGAGGACCAAAAAAAACATCCCCAGGGACGCACGATATTGAAGAATTCAACCCCTAACCACCATCCCAACTCCGTAAAACCATCCAAAATTCATCAAAATTCCAAATCCCTGGATCTTCCAAACCACACCACAAGTCACCAACTCGCCCCCCCCCCCCTTCGCATTCGCACCTTCTTGGGCGACATGCCCAGGGGTCCCACCTTCGGCGCCAAGACCGAGGAGGGCGCCTGTTCACCGCCGTACTGCCGCAGGAAGACGACCTTCACCTCGTTGGGGTCGAACTTCGGCGCCATGGCTCTTTTCACAACGACGCGTTTTACGGACGGGGCGGGGGAGATGCACCTATGGAGCCATGGATGTGCCAACGGCAGGAATCCCCGGCCGGGTCCCCAAATGGGCAAGGTATGAGAAGGCCCCTCATAGAACCGCAGAAAAAGTATGTTCCTTGGAATAGCCGTATCCATCCGTATCCGTGTAATCACATAAATCCACCAGGAAAAGCAGTTTCTGCAGGCCGGGACTGGCTTCCAGGGCTCTTGCAAGCCAATGAACTCTTGGGGTGAAATTGCCACAGCAGATTTGCGGCTCAAGTTTGGTATGCTATCCATTTCTTGAAACTATCTTACAGTCTTTTTTGATTGTCATTGGTTCACCACTGCATCCTACCATTTCTTGATCATCATTGGTTCACTACTACATCCTACCATTTCGATCAATCCACTTCTGCAGAAGCCTCATCGCATCTTTTCTCCCCAGAACCTCCCAGAACCATCGTCAGCTTCACTCAGTTGGCAGCTCCCACTCGTCTTCATCAATGGCCTACGTGAGAAATCGCGCTGTTTTCCCTTCCTGCTTAGCATCTTGAAGTACAAATTCATGAAGAAACCATCGTATCCTCTTGATATCCTCTTGATATCCTCTTGATATCCTCTTGATATCCTCTTGATATCCTCTTGATATCCTATTATATCCTATTGATATCCCGATTAATAAATTAAGTGTACAGTAGTACATCACCATTTCATACGCATAGTATCTTCTATTTGTCTTTAATGGAATCTGGGACTATGCTTAGAGACCGCCTACACGACGGGAATGCGCTCATCTTATCTATCGCCGTTTCAGGTACCTCAATTGGAGGTACGTACCATTCATAAGGCCTATGTAAGTGCGAAATTTCAGGGGACATGCCCCCAAAACAAATGGGTTTCTATGGTGACTATATGTAGCACCTCTATGTTTGTGTCCTGAAATTCCCATTGATAATATCCGCAGAAGTCCATGCAAGGCACTTCTGAGTTTGTCCAATCAAGTGCCAATAAACACGTTTCCTCACTAAAGTGACTAGGTTGATCATTTTGGACCATGTATTTCCCATGAAAACGAAGAAAACATAATCAATTTTGAGATATGTGTTTCTGGATTGGCTGAAATATATCCACCAAACGAATACAATGCCCTCTGGCAATTTAACAGGGCAATGGTAAATAGGCATTTAAATGGGAACACCATTTAACCAAATGGATGGTAATGGATTAACATAGGAAAGATTTTCGTCATGTGACATTCCCGAACGGCATTTCACAAACCAAAAAAGATAACCGTGCTTGTTATCACTACTTTAGTATGTTTTCTTTTCACTTTTTTGGGGGCTTGCTATAGATGTAGATTTAAATCTCAATAAATAACATTAATTCACCTGATTAACAGGATTGAATACCATAAAAAAGGGAAACTCTTACTTTCCCGTTGTCGGAATTCTATGTATTTCCGGTTTCCTCAGGAGTAGCCACCCCAAAGTCATCCATCGGGGGGCACCTGCTGCAAAGCGCCAGGTTTCTGGCCATCCACGGTGCAACCCACCGCGAAGCAGGTGCCCAAGATCTCCTTGGCCGTGCCCTTGAACTCCTAGCCGCTGGCTGAAGGTTCCTGGATGGACCTGGACCTGGATGGCTTTCTTCTTCCTGATTTTTTCCAGCCGCTGGAAGAAAACATACAAACATCATCAAACATCAGGGTTGATGGAGATTTTCCGGGGATTTAATGGGATTTTCTGGGGATTTCTGACGCTTTTTGTATGTGATTGTAAAGTGGCCTGTCCATGGCTGAGTGGACCGCTGCACCCCCACGAGTCCACCAACACAAAATGAGGATTCGACAAAATTCACACATATACCCTATATGAGCACATGTGATGGTGTACCTGTATACAGTATACATCTATAACATTGTATACCATGTTTAAATTGATCATGCTATAGATATGATATCATTAAGATCTATAGCCTATAGCATATTAATTAAATACATTGACATACATTGACTAATTACGCGTTTGTGTTCTTCTATAGCTGATGGCTTCACCTCCCTGAATTCGCTGTTTTTCAGCAAAATGACAAATTGATTACCCTCTGGTAATCAACTTGGCTATTGGAAAAACCCGATGCCTCTTGTTTAGCTGATTACCTTAGTTGCAACACATACATTTACTGGAAACCTCGATATCCGATCTGGGTGGTCAACACATGCCAATCGAACAAACTGCTTCCCTTGGAATCACCGCAGCTGGCGCCTTAGCCAGACTCTTTTTCCTCATCTGACGGCAAATGTCCAAAAAGACCTTAGCAGCAAGCTGAAACTATCTGTGAGGCTACTGATGTGATAATCTTGGCGAAGCTGGGAGCAATCAGGACTTGCAGGACTATGATTTTTTTGGGGTTCCCCGGCCACCTTTCCCTGAAAAAATTATGATGGCCTTGTTTTTCGTGACACAGGCACGACGTCTTCCCTCATCAGGAACTTTGGGGGGTCACCGTATGGTTCACCATGGTTCACCTATGGGGGGCTGGTTGAATCCAACTGCCCTCAAGTGGCATTCTTGGTGAGGTTACCACTGTGCTTGATGTTCTTGGTCTTCTTACGGTCCTTAGCACAGCTTAGTGCAGCTGTCCGCTGTCCACGCTTCGCTACAGTGTAAAACACCACCTGAAACATAAAACATGAAGAGAATAGAGGGCCACGGCAAATCGTACCCAGGGGGGGATTTTTCTAGGTTTCCTTCAAACCAACTAAACGTGGACACGTATTCAACACCTTCAATTGAAAACCTAAAACGCCCCTAGCAGGCTCCAGCCTGGGCTGCCGAGGGCCAGCAGAGTTTGTGGCTTGGATCAGCCGAGGCTCGCGCAAGGGCTCCTTGAGAGCCTTGATGATGAGGCTCGTGGCGTTTGGCTCCACATCCACTTTGGCTTGGCGGTTCCTGACCCCGTTCAGGTGGGAAACTTGGAGGATCACATCACGTGATCAGGGGTTGAGCTTGCAAGTGGGGGTGACCCCCTCCCAAATAATAAGATTTAATAAGGCTTTATGGTGGACTTATTACCCATCAACCACCATCAAGGGATTGTTAACCATCTGTGTTTGGACCTTTGGGGTGGGTTGCTTAAATCCCATGAGATCTAAGGTTTACAGTTTATTGCAAAGCTCAACAATGGCAGATGTTCCGCTGCGGCTTTTCTTCTCTCTCCCTCTCACAACATCTCACAACTATGCCCAACAATTTTGCTCAGAAATGGGGGCGCAATCCATCCCAAATGCTCCCTTAAGAGAAATATTGACTCATTGACCATCTTACATGCACCTACTGTATCCGCGAACAAATGCATGTTGCCATACACTGAGCAGATTGGAATGGTCAATGGAATCTAAGCCCAATTCCCCAATTCCAAGCTGGCTGGTTTCTACAAATTTATAGTCCATCTTTTGGTTGCCTGGTTATTCCTTATCATATCCCCATTAATATCCCAGTTGATTTTTCAGGGAAGCTGATCCAAGCGTCTGAATGGTCAGCTTCACTGTCACTCGAATGCCCTTCCACTGGCTGGTGCCCTTCACAATGTCATCGCCCACCTGGCATCGAAGGTCTAGTGGTTGGATTTTATGAGGAAACTGACAGGAATGTGTACCCTTAATCACCCAAAAAGACAGAGAAATCATTAACATATCAGATCTACAGTATCACTACTTGAGTAAGATGTTGCTTTACCATCTTTTTTCGGGGTGCCATGAATACGTGGGCATCCTGGATGCTTTTATTTCGACAAGTTCGTAGAACCAGAGCCAGGGATGACTACCCCTGAAGAAGAAAAGGCTCATGGGAGCTTCCCTCAGTGGTGATTGAAATCATGACCAATCTTAGACAACCTGCAATTTGTTGAGCTGGTAACCATGTACATTCCCATTCAAATGACAGAAGATTGAAACAGTAAACTGCCAATCCAGGCTGACATTGTTGCTGTTGAAAGTCCGCTTCAGGCCGGGTTTGTCTTCAAATTTGGGATTCAAATTGCTTTGGTCTTCATTTTTGGGAGGATTCACTTTGATTTGGATTTTTTGGGACTTCAGAGACCATCAAAGTTCCCAATCCCGACTTTTCATCACTTTTCACCAGCTCGCCCCCCCACATTCGTCTCGGCACCTTCTTGGGCGACATGCCCAGGGGTCCCACCTTCGGCGCCAAGACCGAGGACGGCGCCTGTTCTCCGCCGTACTGCCGCAGGAAGACGACCTTCACCTCGTTGGGGTCGAACTTCGGCGCCATGGCGACGGGTTTCGACGGTTCGACGTTGGAGACCGGGGGGGAGATGAACCTGCCGAAATGGCCGCAGAGGTGATGAGCTGACCTACTATGCAAAGGTTATGGGAACATGGTTGAAATATGTTTGAGTGGCATCTTTTTCGGTTTCCGTACATATTTTATTGTGTTGGAAAACATCCAGTTTCAATGGTCCATGATCGCATTTCGCACGGGAAAATACTGGTCCTGGTCGAACTTACCAGAAGCAAAAGGCACCAATTTCAACCAATCGCACTCAGAACTCGGTGAATATGTGACAGTAGTCGAAAACATGTTGCAAGCATCCCAAGACAGACAGGGATGGAATATGGAATGAAAATCAAAAGACATTCACATATCTAATACTATCTAGTATCACATCCACATAAAAATTACATACATACATATTACATATATATACACATGCATATATAATAAATCATAATAATATATAAATGTTACTCATTACATGCTGCACCTCTACCTTACAATGGTGGGATTTGCATGTCTCGGATTCGCAAAGAATCAAACATCACATCAGTCCGCTGAGAATCCTCATGCTTGCGAGCTCTCTCTGGGCATCGTTGGGCTATGTTTAACCCAAAGCCATGAACCATGTCTAATAGAGGTTTATGAAATTCGGTATGCCATCTTACATCGCCTCAAAGAATGTTCAATAAATCTTTGGAGACACCATTCCACTTCATCCCTTGGATCCCCTGGATCCCTTGGCTAAGTGCTGTGCCCCAGGAAGATAGAAATCGGCCATCAACCGCCGTGGATCTGCAGCGTCTGCTGCAGCCTGGCAGCACTGGCAGCACAAAATCATGGCTCCATGGCATTTTCTGCAGCTGCATTTGAAAAGACATGCACATGGAAAAACCGGTTCCAATTGGTTATACAGTTATACATATGTAGGTTGCAAGGGATAGAATCGAAAAACATGCAACAGAAAATAGTAGAAAGCAACAAGATATATTGTAACCAAATGACAAGACTATGTTAAAAAAAACAGACACACAAACACACACACACACACGTATATATAGGTATATATATATATATTATAACGTATTAATACATACACATTATATATAAGACAAGTCGCAAAGCACCCAAACTATATAATTAACATCAGATTCCAACAGTTGCACAACATGTGCGTGCTCCTGCGGTTGAAACTGTTTAAACATCCATCAGATTGGCACAGCACCAGGTGGCATGGTCGTGAAATCGATGGAAAATTGAAACCCTGTTTTTTTTTCTTGAACTTTTTGGAAATTGGTTGGATTGTGTGAAGTTTATCGGTTGACTAGGATTTCAAACATAGGCATGAACTCTGCTTTGGCATATGACCATTTGAGGAAATATGGTGCAGGAGCCAAGCAAACTCAGGTTTACCAAGGACGACCATGAGAGCAAAATGGGAACTTGCCAGCCCTGGTAACGAACCACTTCCAAGTCTGAAACTCACTCAACGGGATCATAATAAAGAGAGGGTTAAACCAGGGCCAACTCAAGGATTGTGGAAGGAATTGTGGAGACAACCTTCCATGGAAAAAGCGGTGAATCCCAAAGCACTTCATGGAGAAGGAATACCAACGAAAGACTGCATAGACCCGTCATCTACTCATGAACAATTGCATTTTACAACAGCATGTTGCTACTGGATGCTACTGGAATGTCAAAATGCAAGTATATCTTTTCAACAGAGGTAGGCAAAAAACGGAGCTTGGGCATGATAAGCCGTGATTAAATTGCAAGTTGAACAAGGAACCAGTGGCGCCTTGAGATTGGACCATTTCCCCAGCTTTCGTTCAAACTCCTGGGGCGTGGAACTAGCGATGGAATAATGAGCAATAATGGGAATACAGTGGGAAAAGCAGAACAGGGGCAGAGTGGGTATGGGAATATCATACAAGGATATATGATAATGGTATAGCCATCAAATGGAAATCCCTTCTGATAATTTAGCAGTTTGCAATGGAAAATGGTCCATTTTGTTCGATGATTTACCGATTATGCATGATGATCTTCCCAAGGCAAATTATCAGTTTCCCGGCAACATAATGGTCAAATCATCATAAACCGTCATAAATCCTCATGAATCAACATAAATCATAAATCTATCAAACATCATCATAAATCCCCATGGATCATCAGACATTTACAAAAATAACATCCGTACATCATCATAGGTCTGTCAAAATTCATCATAGATTCTCAAAAATAGCATTTTTTTCAAACACCCTCATAAATCCATAAAAACAAATCCAAAATCGATTCTGATTCCGGTCCTCTCGGCTCAGCATCAGCACCTCTCGAGATGGAGGAGGGGACTTGAAGTTCACATCACCTTCAATGGTTTGTATAATGGTTCATAATAGTCAATGTTATGTAATGTTACCCTCTGGTAAACTAACATAGCTATTGAAAATGGACCATTTATATATAATGTAGGCGTACATTAGATGATTTTCCTATTAGAAATGGTGATGTTCCAGAATAGTTACTGTATGTTAGTTTACCAGAGGGCATATGCTTTTACATACTGTAATAATGGTGACTAATGGATACGAATTGTGAATCTATGTTGGTTACTAGTGGTTAATCATCACTAAGAATGGTATCTAATTCATGGTGAGATTCCCTCCTATAGGTTTGTTCATATTCCCTTAAAAAATCTTATGGTATTTTTGTCTATGGTTTTGAATGGATCAGCAAGTGGGGATGAGTTCCCTTCCTATCCTTGCCATGGTTGCCCTAAGTTAGCGTTTTCTTGGGAGGCCCTATCGCTTTGCGTGGTTTGGTGCGCTTTCTCAGCACAACTGCGCCCCTCCTTACTAAATCATACTAAATCTCCGCCTATTCTGACCGTACCTGATTTCCCTTCCAACTTCCTATTCACATGCCAGGGTAGATACCAAGTTGCTTACCCATCCAACTGGATAACTCCATCCAGTTGCCCCTTCCGTTCACCTTCACCGCATCGATGGTGGACACGGAGCTTTGACGCGGTCCTCCCGCATGGAGGGCCTGCAGATTTGAGCAGGGAAACGCCGGATTTCACGGATTGAAATTGAATCTACCCTAGGGTAAACATACAACAAGATGAGGAAAACCTATGGTTTCCCTACGAAAATGGTCTAAAAATAGTGAATGTTCCACGTATATCCTGCACATGTATAAATTATGTTAATTTACTGGAGAGCATCTGCTCGAGACATGATATGTACATCTACTTACAAGGTTTAACTGCACGATTTTGGTGATAAAAATTGGGATTTCACCACAAAACATGCAGGAAGGAGGAGAAAATCTGGTCCCCAATCATCGAAGTTTCCAGGAACATGTTGGCCATGCTTGTTTTGAAAGCCTTATAATCTTGGCTGAACCCCAAAAATGAGGACCAACTGTTGGCAATTTCATGCAATCTCAATGGGAAAACATCTTGTTTTCGAGCCATGGACTTTTCGCGTACTCTATCTTCAAGTAAATGTACATGACTGCCTACGATTTCAACCCATCCCCCCAACAAGAATGAGTCTGTTGTACTGAGGACGATAATCCCAAGTATTGCTGGAGTTGAACATGCAAGATTCAAGATTCATCACCAATCAAAAAAGGACAGCTCGTTCTTCAACCATACGAATTTCAGGTTGGCCCGCACAAGAGTCATATTGGGACATATCAATTTGGGCACCTCAAAAAACAGCAAATTGTCATAGGGGTTTCAACCTCCCTGCAAGGTGATCCTCACCAAAAATGGGTCACCTAAAGGTTTCTTCACCAGCAACAACCACGTTCGGAAGGGTTCAACATAGCCATTGAAACATCTTGAACCGGGTTTATTCCAGTGTCACGTTGTCTAGATACTGATAATGTACCTGCGCATTCCGATCCCTATCATCGTTGAAGTAGGTCAAATAATGTCAAAGTCACCCAAGCAACCGCTGGTTTTCCAAAACTTGCACCTGCTCACCAAAAATCTCGCCAGAAGCGTATTGTCTGGCCTGCCGGTGGGCCACCCCTCTAGCATATTTTACAGACATATGGGGTACCTGGTGGCCAAGTTACTAACCGCTGTCGCAGCCTTTCAGCCCCCCAAAAAAAGGCCTTGTGTTGTGATACCTTGTGAGCATTTTAGGCAATTCTTAGCACATGATTCACCGTCAATGAATTTAAATACTTTCCGGTAATAACCTAAAATGATAATGTCTAATGATTAGCAAAGACATATTGTGGGTGTAATTCATCGAAACATGGGTAATTGTTCATGTCATTGCCCATGTCCATCCATTTCCGGGCAATACTGTCAGCGAGTATATCATACAGAGGTTTATACTTTATGTGCGTGACATTTGCACATGTGCATTAATGTATATATTATATATATATATATATAGTTATATATATATATATGTGTGTACCTACCTCTGTCTCTATATATTTACATTTCTATAACCACCTCACGGCTACTAGATCTGCTCCCTTCTTTTTCCTTTCATCGGCCGGTCGAGGTTCAGAACCTGTAACCACAGGTTTTGCTTTGGGATGCTGGACTCTCCAGCCTGATCAG
>BGPT01000021.1:221050-232329 GCA_003297045.1 Symbiodinium sp. clade C Y103
GCTATTTTGGATCAAGGCACTTGAGCCAAAATAACACGTGGTTAAGAAATGATAAGTGCAAACCCTAGCCTTCCAAGACCTGATGCACACATATATATAGAGATATATCATATAGATGTATATCATATAGATGTATATTATATATAGATGTACAGAGAGAGGAAAAAGAAAGGTTAATGAACAGCAGGGAAACCTGAGGCTTTGGCTGGTGGGCTTGGGTTTGCTACTGGTACAGCCTTGTAAGATTCTTGCATCCAAAGACTGTGAGCATCACTGTGCTGTGGTGTAAGTAAGCTTCAGGCGGACCCCAGCATCCGCGATGAGGAAATGGCAGTAGCATTGTAAAGAGACCAAAGATGTTTAGCAAATTGTCAAAGGTGACATTATTGATCATGTTCAAGCACTAGGTTCAAAACGATGTTCGTGCAAAGGCGAAGTTGATGTATCATAAATATGCACTTTCAACTTCTAGACTTTTGGTTAATTGCCAACTGTGTCAAAGGTCCAAAACAACACGTACTGGCACATCGAAGCTTGAGCCATGCCACGATTTGAATATCAGTGCAACTCCCGCTGCATACCTGACGTCTGTATGATAACTGTGAAGGCACCGTCTGTGCAACATGCGTTGGCTGCTAGCACATTTTTCTCTGCCGCGCGAAGCGGAGCTTCATCTACATATATCTACATCTATGTTTACAATGCTACATTCAGACGCATTCTGATTGCAACAGTGAAACGGAATCAAGAAGCGCACACCTTGGTGGATACACGGAGGAGCCCAATGGTCCAATGATTCAACAAAAACTGTCCACTCAGCTGCTCGCCATCAAGAAGCTTTCTCAGGCCGCCTCTGTCAGAGTGTAGCCATTGGCTGAGCAAGGCTTCTGGATATTTGGGGTTGCATAGTCCACAGTTCTCAAGTGTGTCATGTATTGGATGAACGTGCCAAAAAAGCATGTATTCACGTTCCCTGCCTTTTCAAAAACGTACGCCCAGATGCTTTATAATCCTGCCGGACAACTCGCAACTGAAAGAAATCGGTAGACTTCGTGAAAAACTGGCCGGGGCAGCGCCGAACCCGTCTCCTCGACAGAGCCCACCACAGCTTTCTGCTCGCTGATCCTGAGCAATGCAATTCAGAACAATTCACAACATTTTGTGTCAGTAATATCAACAACATCAACTAATGCCAACAGCAGGGGCAGTTGGAGTCCAAAGTATGACTTTCAGCGTGGCTCTTGGCTCTTGCCCATGAGAAGATTGAGGTATGATTGATGTAGAGAAAAGGTAGGGAAAAGTGGGGAAAATCTTGGGCTCGAGCTCTCCGCGCTGAAGCAAATTGGATAAGGCTACACGCCCACGCCTAGCTTGCGCATTAGGGCAAAGCCGCAAGACGTGACCGACAGGTGAAGAAAACAAGCTTGAACAGGTTGTTGAACAAACGTTTGAACAAACAACCGAACTTGCTAAGTTTCACAACGGTTCGCAACTTGCAGCAAGTCTTTCTGCGTGTCTTTGTAAGCCAGGAAACTTCTTCAAAGTTTGTACATCCTCGTCTGGCATCTCCAAAGCCTGCGGTGGGTGTTTTATGCATTAGCGTAGTGAAAGTGCATGCCAAAGGGGACTGGTCCATCCGTGCCTCTGCAAAGCCATCCAAATCTTCCATGATTTCCTCCATGACTGATGCACCTTTACTAAACATGACGAGTTGCAAAGAACGCAGTTGGCATTCAGCTGAGCTACAAAAACACTTCACTGGCTGAGCAAAATGCCCATATCTTCACACCACTGATTCGCTGCGGGCATGTGGTCCTTCCAAGCTGAGGTCAGAAGTCTAGTTCAGAACTGAAATCCACACTATCCCTGGCCTCTAATCCCATCTTTGAAAGCCACAGCTGAAGGCCGGGAACTGCCTACAAGAGAGCTTAGGGAGTTGCAGGGCGTTGCAGGGCGTTGCAGGGCGTGGCAGGGCGTTGCAGGGTGTAGCTTGTCACTTCTTTGTTTGGATCCAAGAAGCCTCGCCCTCTAGTGCTTTGGGCCCCAGGGGCGATGCTCGCTCAAAGCCTGCCCGCCAACACAACAATCAAGACAGCGGTGGATCAAATATAGACAATATAATGAATATAGAACAGCGGCAACATCAATAGCCCTGTCGAGTGTGTTGCTTTTCATGCTCCTCTTTCTGAATTCAGTGCTTCGAGGTCTTGTGTTTGGTTTTGGTTTTTGTTCTTTTTTCCGTTCTTTTCCCAGTCTTCACTGTCTTGTCCATAGCACTGCTAGTTGTTGCTGCCGCTGTAGCTGTCATTGTCGCTGTCAGGTCCCTATGTCGCTGCCGACAGCATCGCCTCACCATTTTCATAATGTTCTTTCCACGTGAACTATTGAACTTGTCTAACTATGCTGCTTCTGGTTTTGTTGGCATCTTTGTGGTCCGGCTTTTTCAAATCTATATGGTTCTCCTTGCTCGCTGATGTTTTTTGAAATAGAGGAGAATTGACCGGTTTTTAAAGCTGTATGACAAATTCATAACCTGATAGAAGTACATCAACTAGAGACAAGCTCTAAACAGTTGCAACAGCAACAGCTCGCCCCAAGCATGCCAGGACTTCCATATGCAGGTCTGAAAGCCGGCTCACCAACGTGAACCTTCATTGCCACGGAAGAACCTGCGAACGCAAACATGTTTTGCAGCTCTTGAACTTCGCAAGCCTGGCTTTTCATGAAAGAAAAACTCGGTCGCTGACTTCTTGGTAGTGTTGTTTTGCCTCTAGCCTGGACCAATTCCAAGACAGCTGCGGCAGAGTGCTGAAGAGTACTGAAGAGTCCTGATTTCTGGGGGTCCTGCACGAAAGCATGGATCAAGCCAGGCTGTCAGCGAAGTCCAGCCTGAAGCATTGAAACAAAAAGAAAACCTGACTGCCTGACTCAAATTGCTGTGAAGTCTAGGGACATGGCAAAGCACCCCAGCGAGAACTGCGATGAGTCTCACCTGTGAATTTGACAAAGACTTGATGCATCGCATATTCACAAGATATATATATATATATACAGTATGTGTATAAAACATGTGTGTGTGTGTGTGCATGTAGCAAAGCTGGTCACAAGATCTGCAGTCAACACTTTCTGGGCCAGAAGCTAAAAGCTGTGATGAAAGTCGTCTCTGACCTCAACAAAGCAGATTTATGGCTTATAGTGTAACAACCAACAACAATGGGCACACAACATAGAGATTTGCTGCGCAGCAAAGTCATGATGAATGCAGAAGACAACGATTTGGTCAGCTCCATCGAGGCCCGGTTATGTCGTGCAGCTGATGCGTCGAACCTTTTGCTCCAGTGAAGATTGGCTCACAACTTCTTGTGAGTCTTGCAGACCACCCAACTCTGAAAAACAGTTGAGGGACGTTGCCCATCAGTGAGATATACCTTGCCATGGCCTTGCCATGGCGCCATGGTCACGCTCCCGAAGGAGTTCCAGGATCATAACATCTCTGGCTATGCGGCAGAATGCAAACTATGCAACGTTCAGCTCAAGTGACAGACTTGTATCGGCTTTGAACCTGTATGGAAAAAGAACTGGTGACAATTTCACCCGCAGCAGGTCCAAAACCCAAACTTGCCAGACTTGGCGCAAGAATCGAAACTCAAGGCCACGGTAGAAGCTGCCATAACCACCGGAGCTATGGATTTCTTTGCAGGTTTGGAGGAAGCTGCCATAAGTTTTACGCTCGATGTCACCCTGCATGCACGTCTTGGCCTCGGCAAAAGATGCTTTGCAACGCTCAGTGCCATTTTCGTTTGCAATGCTGCAAGGTTGCATCGACACAACTCAGCCACAGGCAGTGTCAAACCTCACTTGAGATTCTTAAGGGATCTCTTCAACATAAAAGCAGGACAACTGTACGTTTCTCATGATGGATGCAATTGGACAGTAGGACATTCTGAGTCAGCGACGGGTGCGACAGAATGCCTGAACAGGCGGCACCAGCAGTGGCTGCTAGGACGCGATGCAGCTCCTGAAAATATGAATGACACAATTGACACAATGTCAACTGATGTCAACTGTGCCATGCAGCAGAATGCAGAAATCAGAAACTGTGGCAGGATTGGTCCTCGTTTGTGCCGGGAAAGGCCTTAATCTTTCAAAATGGTGTCTGATTGCCCTTGCATCAAAATTTGTATTGCTGCAAATAAGAAAATGTGGCAAGACTATAAGAGTGATTCTACCCTGCTAATCTTGTCCAGGGGCTGAAGACAAGTGCGTGCGCAGTACTGGAGCAACCCCCAGGTAAGCTGCAGTGAAGAGGCCCTGCAAAAGATTTTGGAGAAACAAAATATGCCATTCTTCAATATACGGGAGAGTGCGTACAAAGTGCACTGGTACTCTTTGAACCATGATTGATCATGGAAAAATGAAGGAATGTATGGAAAGTGAGTACTTTAATCACCTGTGCTGATACATGATGCCTTGTCGCCTGGTGCTTCAAACGAAGTTATCACATTCACTGCCCCAGCCTCACGGATACATGTAGGAAAAAATCCCCGAAACACCGTCGAAGGTCCTGTGGGCAACAGATTTGTCACCTGAGCGCAAATAGCATATTCGAATGTATTTCCAAACTACCCAAACCTGTCAAACCTCAAGACCTGAAGCCAAATCACTCCGAAGATTTATAGAATCAGATTGAATGAACTCAGGTGATTTGTCGACCACTTCGGTTCGCTGAAGGCCCAGACATTTTGCAAGACTGAGCCGCCTTTCAGCTGCTGCTGTGTCATCACTAATTCGGCCGGCGAAGCGACCACTCCAGATGCAAAACCCGCAAGGAAACCTGGAACAGCCAGGCATAGCCAAGCCAAGCATTGCAAATAACAATATGGAAGGCACTGGCAATTTGTGTTTTGAGCAGGACACACATAAACAATTTGCATTCGTTGACTTTGTGCCAAGCCTGTACCGACCTTCTCCACGTCTGTGAGTTCACGCTGCGCTCCACGTAGCACAAGTTTGTTCAGAGCACCAGCAGTGGCAAACTGAAAACTGGTACCTGCTGCAACATTTGCACAGTTGGCCACGTACCCGCGGTACAAAATCCGTGGATTCAAGGTCAGAGGCAGTCTTTGCTGCCGTGCATTCTTCAGGTAGTAGGCCCACTGAATGCAAGTGATATCAGCGATGCCGGCCGTGATTCCAACCAATGCATTCTCACCCTCCGAAAGACTGTGCGTCATGGCGAGGAAAATTGACCGTAAAACGAATTTGGAATTTGAGGCCTGACCAAAGTTTAATGTATACTGTGTGTCCAGCATGCGCTACCAAGCCTCTCCAACACTTCCAAAAGACCAAGTAGACCAGATTTTCATTATGTTCCCAAATTCGTACATGTCACATGCGTGTGGGACCACCGGCACAATCGGCATCAAACCAATTCCAACAAGCATCTGAGGTTTCAACCGGTGCGAAACCTGTCAAATATGCAAAGCAAATCAGAACAAAACACTGCAAAACAATTCAGAGTTTGGCGATTCAGGCATTTCTAGGCCAGTGACTCAGTTGGTTGCGTATATCCACGCACTTGTCTTGTCATTGCGATGTGGAACTTGTGTTAGTAATACGTTGTGAAACAAGGAATGTAGGTGAAACATTCCCAAGAAATTCTCTGCAAATCAACACAAGAAATCATGACAACAAATGTTTTTTGTATTCACTGTTGCCCTGTTATTCGTGTTTTTATGAAACGGAGGGTTTGTGAAAGCATGTAGCAGTATTGCAATGCTTTGCGGGACAGAATTGCGATCTGACGAAAACAATTGCGATGGTTGATCCAATGTCCGGGGAAATAAAATTGGCGGCAAGCATAAAACACAAGTCAAATATCCTACCAAACCAAACCATGAAACAAAATTTGCGTTTGTCAACTGTGAAACAACATTGTGCCCCAACTTATTCTTTACTGACAAACCAATATCAAACATGCGTACACACTGAAATGACGACCTGACAGCCCCGTGTCGCATGGATTCCTTTGTTTTGCATGTCGCGCATTGTAAGATTCATTTAATCCGCATTTTTCCACGTTTTACATCTCAATGCGTTCACGTTTATCATCAAAATGTATTTTTGGTGTTTGCATTGCTGATTGCACTGTCCCCATCAGTACGTATCAAATTCTGCTGGCATGGGTTTTGCAAATTAATGCGAAAACGTGCGCAAACTGTTCCAAAATGAAACATATTGTTTCTGGGTGAAACGAAATTGTTTCGATCGACATTCTTATTGTGGGTGCCTTCGTTTGATGCATCACGCAAAAAACCAACAAAACTGAATTGCCAAGGTTCGAAAAAACATGGAACCAAACATCTGTAAAACGCGGAACACCAAACTCGCAAAAACAGCCCCAAACATCGAGTTCCGCTGTCTTCCCTAACCATTTACGCAAAGCACAGCGCAAACAGAGTTTTTCATTGGTTGATATTGTGAACAGGCAGCTGTCACTCGCCCTTCTTTTGTGCCAAAAGGGGCCTTGACGATAAATCGTCTGAACATGCCCTTCATGTCCACGGAATGGACTTTTACGTTCACATGACTTCTCGTTTTGTGCGCGTCATCCACTCATCTATGACCGTCATGCCACGTGCGAACACATTTGACAGAACTTCGCACTCCTCCTGAAAAGGATGTAGTTTCAGCTCAGTCTTTTGTAGTTCCATTTCAGCGCCATTGACGTTTTAGCCCCGCGCTCTTCACTGAAAAAACATCTTTGGAAAAACTCTGAATACACTATCAACCACGCATGCTTCCATGCATGTCATCGATGTATCTTCGGTATGCATCAGCTCTGTTGGTATTTCCATGGTCCATGGTTTCGCGCGCGCCTCCAGAGTCTTTGAAACACATTGCGCACTGATGTCACCACTTCCCATTGTCATCCCTCTGGGATTCGGTTCCTGCGAGGCGTCCAGCAAAGCCATTATGCCTGGTTGTATTTCTGCAGCATCATGCCAGAATTCATTTGCCAATGCGGTGCTTTGCTCTGCCTGCATTGCGTCCATGAGATTCGACATTCTAGGAGTAGGCCCAGTTTCTTCCTCATCCTCTGTCAAAGTTTCTTCTTCTCCATCCTCATTCGGAACTCCATTGTGGAAAGAATCTACATTCTCTGCTAGATTTCTCTGCACATTCCATAGAACAGAATTTGCACGCTCCTGGGTGAACATATGAGCCAGCTGAGCTGCTGGCAGCACCTCATTGCGGACAAATGTGCCTAATTCCATGAGTCTGTAGCGGACACAATTCACTCCGTCTTCCAAACTGCTCAGTGCACAGCTGAATTCTTCCTCATAGCCAGCAACATGCCCAGAAAGTACTTCCAGCCTCTCGCTGACTGATTCACCCGCACGCAACCAGCAGTCAAGTGCATCAAGCCTTCTGCACAACCTCGCTGCAAAGTCATAGTGGTCTTTTTTTTGCTCGGAAGTAGCGCACGCTGGCTCACGGCCTGTGTCACTAGACATGAAACTACGGTAAAAAGTAAGTACAGTGTATTCACAAAAAGGAAACCAATAGAGGCCATAGAAGAGGCTTTGAACCATCGCCAGATAATATCCTTCCATAAGCCATTGGATGTCGTGTAGGCCCTCATGACCCAATCCAGTCGTGTCATCTCAATAACAATACGCATAGCACGTGTGCTTCCGGCAAAATTCTTCACATTCAGCTTGGCCAATGCATCCCGCATCAAGGGTGCGGGAGAGGCAGGCCAATCTATCAGCCTCTATCGTCAAAGATAGCGCAGATCTTTGTAAGTCTATTGATAACAGCATCAATAGATCCCCGGTCATCACTTGGAGGAGAAAACATTTAATGCAGAGAGCAGCATGGTCGTTCGAAAATTGTAAACCGGCATGTCGACTCATACCATATGCGTCTATACTACATCATTCCCAATGAGGCAGTAACGCGATCCACTGTCAAAGGATGAACCGGGTCCCCCCCACCCTCCAGGAGGGGGGACAGCACCACGAAAAATACAGGAGCGCAGCTTGTTGTGAGGCAGCTCCTCTGTCCTGCTCATGTAAGCCTGTTACTGACTGCTCTGTGAGGGCCAGAGTTTCCTTTCTGTGGGCCTCCAGGGCATCAGAGGGCTCCGAGGAGGCTGAGCTAGGAGAGGATCCACTCACCGAGCATTAATATACCCAAGATGATCACCCCTCCTTGGCTCTTGGCTACCTCAGAGTGTGCGTGTTGACTTCAATAGTCGAAGTGAAAATTTTCAGGTCAATCATAGGCCGCCGCAAAGTCATAGTGGTCAGCAAGTTGCTGCTCTGCGTTGGTCAGATCACGTTGCATTGTGTTCCATGTCTTCCACGCAAACATGAAATCCACTGCCAGCGCAAGCATCAAAAGAATCAAGAAAAGCCCAAAAGCCAAATGAATCTGAAGGGACACTTGGATCAACCTCGCACTGCTGACCCAATATATACACCGATTGACTCAAAGCACATAGCGACACTCATTCTGGAAATCATTTTGCAAAATTTTCCTCAAAATATTTTGCCAGAAAGGTGCCTTACACGACCACACCCTTGTCTGCTTGCAAGCTGACTGGCTGAACTGCTGTCGGTGAACTGCACATGGATAACTTCCTCACCCAAGCCAAACTGAGCACATGCCACTGTGAACAAACCGTAAAAAAACATCACACATTGAACTCACAAGACTGTGAAGCTCTAACTCACAGGAGGACAAGGAGATCGTTTTCTGACTCCCGCGCGGCCATAGACAAAGGAATTGTTCAGAAAATGCATTCCACACGAAGTGTTCCTTCGAGACTTGGTTGCACCACAGTCGGCATCACTGCAACTTTCCTTGATCCTCACTGCAGCACTTACTCTGGCCGGGTAAAGGAGTGATCAGCTTGACACCAACATCTCCAATTTGCTTCAAAAAACTAAACTAATTTTCGCAATCGTTGCAAAGAAAGTCAAGCTTGGGTTTGGCATTCCAGATGCAGCTCCTGGGTGAAAATCAATCTGGTCGTTCACGTCCAACATAAAGGCACAAACCAGCGATCGATCTGAACGCAGTTGCATCCCTAAGCCCAAGCTGCTGTGAAGAATCCTCCATTTGAATATCTGGGCAACAAAAAGGAATCTGTTAAGAGCGCACAGCACCCAACGAATCTTCGAATGCCTTCACAACTTTTTAGACGCTGGTTCCAAGTGCCAACATCAATCCATCTTCCATCTCTGTGATCTTGCGTGTGGGAAAGGTCACATTGGAAACAAAATCCATCAAGCTGTGAATGTTCAAGCTGATCGCCTCACCAAGAAATTTGCACAAGCACTGATACCATGCCTTTGCTCCCATTCTTTCCCTGGCAAGTTTTTCTAAATCACGTAATGACCCCTGCATGCGCATGCGTGGAAACCAAAATGGGCTCGGCTTGATCCACCTCCAAGAATGTATCTTTTATCCAGACAGTTCATAGCTCTTATCACCTATCCTTCGCCATCTGCTTCTGCAACAAACATTTCCACCGCAACAAGTTTGAGATATAAGCTGCTGTTGCTGGACCAAAGGTATCAAGTCGACGAACAATGTCACTCTTGAGCAACAAAGCGATCTTCTCATTCATCTCTTGCATGTCTCACCTGCAAAGCTTCTACACTCTTTCAATCCACAGTCTCGCACTAACTTTGTTGTGAGCTTCCCTGAAACAGCACCTTCAAGTTCCATAAAAGTCGAAACACCACAAGCACTTTTTTGGCTCGGAAATAGCGCACGCTGGCTCATGGCCTTTGTTACTAGACAAGAAAATGAAAGTTATAGTGAATACAGACTGTTCACAAAACGCGTCCTGCGCAAAAAATGACCCTGCAGGTCAACACCTTCCAACAAGAATCCAAGCAGATGCGAAGATGTGGGAAAGGAGGGAAGAGAAACCGGTGGTGGAAGACAGATTGTGTGAAGATCCGGAAGTGAAAGAATTGTGTGTGAAAGATTTGTGTGTGACAAAAGTGGTGTAAAGACATGGGCCACACAAAGCGACTCAGCATGTCATTAGAGCGAACAGACTGTATAAGTGCGAAGGTGGACATATTTATCTTTTTCGAAGTCCAAAGCTGTGCGCAGTCACAATGCATGAAATCAACATTTGGAAGATCCTCTGAGAGCCGAGCGGGGTTTAGGCATTCCCAGTGTGAGAACAATTTGTTTCACAATTTTCACACATTTTTCGTTTGTTTTTAGTGACACAGACAGTGAGCGAGCGTGCAAGATGAAGGTGGTGGTTGGTGTTGTAGCAGCAAAAGTAGTAGAATAGCATTAGAGATCGGTGTTGTGGTAGCAGTGGTAGCAGCACTGGCAATAGTTGTCAACTCCATGCCTATGTTTTTTCTACAATCACGAACTGATTACCACCGGACGGCATTGAGGCAACACCCAGACAGGTGCGCAAATGTCGCATTTATTCCATTAAAGCTGCTAGATTCCTTTTTTCTCTTTTTCAACGCTGGAATCTTTCCACATGCTTGGAGCCACTCTCCAACCATGTTGAGGTTCTGCCAACCTTTGCTCTCATTAAGATCGCTTGGTTTTCAGCCAGCTGCAATGTTCGATCACCTCCAAATGTTCGATTGAAGGGAGACTTTTAGTTCGACGATGTGTGGAAACTTAGACGAAAACAAGGCGCACGTACTGGGGAGGACCACCTTTGGGGGTCCAAAATCTACATACCTTTCCAACCCCAGAAATGAGCATCGAACAAATTGAAGGAATGATATAATGACATCATCTGTTGCATTCTGAACTTTCTTGCGGAGTCGTCTAAAGACATATAGCTGGACCTCTTCCGCCATTGTAAATAGCTTTCAGAAGGTGCGCCGACTCCGTCCGACTCCGGCAATACTCCGCAACTAAGGATGTCAAAACTTGCACAAAACTGTGGTAAAACCGATGTTTCCCGTCTTGGGCCTTCTTCTGAAATGTTCTGGAGTCATGAATTGACAACTCTTCCCCCAATGGTTCATCCGGTTTTAAAACTATTATTGTTTAACCGGATGGCATTGAACTCCGCGGCAACATACAAAATCCAATCCGCAAAGCTGCCGCGTTAGGAGTCTATGGGGGACGAGGGGGGAAGCCTCAAAACAAATAACGCGCCAAGAGATTAAAAGAATATTGAGCACTGCGACACCCAAGCTTGACGAAAGGATTGATTGTCAAGACAAACCCAGAAGAGGGCATCCCGCCAGCAATGTCCCGAGCAGAATCAG